>JAZGTI010017928.1:0-11916 GCA_036877585.1 Botia kubotai
GTTTCCAGCCTGTATTTGGTTTAGTCATGGGTGATCTGATTGCAGGTGATCAGGTGAGTCTGGTAGTGTCACGCATCTCTAATGTCACCTGTGACCACTGATTCTGAGGGGAGTGTCTCTCATTTCGTTACTACATACTTCACTTACTAAATCAGTGTGTTACTGTAAAGTTAAAAACTACAAAAAAATTGCTGCACATTTTCTTCTAGACAAGGTTTTTATAGTTTTGGATTTAAATTTTATTTAATTTTTTATTTAGTTTCAACTTTCAAATTATTATTTAGTTTTAGTTTTCATTTTAGTCTAACACATTTTTCTATTTTAATTTCAATTTCAGTAAATACAGATGACTTGGCTACGGACAACTTTGTATATTGCTAATGATCATTTCTATTTGCTTTAGTTTTGAAACATTGTATAATAGTTTCAGTGCCATCAATATTACTTTTATAATGATCTAACTACAGTCCTAAAGACTACTATTTCGTCATTTCTTTTATAATGCAGAAAAATTTTATTTTCTTTCTATGTGTCATTCCATGTAAGCTGGAATGGCATACCTTTCTTAATATGATACCTGTCATCTAACATGTTAACTGACTAAATGTCACATAGTGTCAGAAGTACATACTGTTTTAGTAGACAGTCTGAATACATTACCGTCTCATAGAGCACTGAGAGAGGTACGAGCCTTCACACACAATGACAGATATTTCTAATGCACGCCCATTTATTCAAATGCTCCAAATGTGTTGCAGTTATCATCAGTTAAGTCGACTCTATATTCATAAACCAATTGCAATCTTAATATCCTCAATTACTTTTATTAATATACATTTTATAATGAACAACAGAAATTTGCAATAATACCATGTATTTTGTGTTATACATAGTTCATATTTTTTCTGTTTTCTGTGTTTTTGTTTTATTATGTAAAGCTGCTTTGAAACAACATTGCAACAAGCAATACTGTAAAAACTGCTATATAAATAAAATCAAAATAAAAAATTTTTACTCAATATTTAATTTGGTTTTGGCGACACAAAAAGAAAACTTAAAATGAACAGGAGAACAGGCAAGACAAGGTTAAGCAGCAGAAAGTGTGAACATGAGAAAGTAATCAAAAACACAGAGAACAGAACAACCTGCAGAATTGGCAAAGAGCATTTGATGTGTTTGATGGTGGAACAACAAGAAATCTTGAGATGCAAAAGAAGGGGAATATAATGTAATGGATTTTGATGTGTTTAATAGGGTCACCCTCTCTCGCTCTCTGAGAGGTGTTCAGCTCAGTTGGCATGTCAATGAGCTGTTAGTATGCAGCTTTGTGACAAGTCAATAGAGGTCATCATAGTGATTTTCAATGTTCCTCCAGGAAATAAAATTGGTGTCGCTATAGAAATAAAAATGGTCAAAGCAAAGCTTCAATCATTCTGCAAATTTATCCCAAGGAATGTGTACTGTATAAGGAATCTCCCACAATCATTGGTAAACAAAGCCCACCTTTTAAAGAAAGGAAAACATTACAAGATAAAAATAGCAAATGCACTATACAAACTGTTCTGTTTAATCAAACAAGCACAGCAGTTTTCTGATAGTCAGGAAATGAAAGCGACTTAAGATCTATGTATCCTGAAGACACCTGCAACTACACATGATCTTTAGACTAAAATGTTTGTTTTAAAACAGTGTGTTATCACTGATGGTATGCAGGGTTCACACACCTTTCGATCAATGAATTTCCATGACTGTTTAGTTGTTCTCAGTTGATACATTTTCTTTTTTTATACATTTTCATTTCATACATTTTCAAGTATTTTATACAGACTGCATGAATAAAGAACAATTTTTAGCTAATTAAATGTTTTAGAGCTAGGCATAACTAGACTACACAGTAGATTCACTATAGAAATTACTAATTCTTTTTAAGATCCAAAAAAACTCCATTACATTTTAAAGCCTGGAAATAACACTTGTAAAAATTCAAGTGGGATATTTCCTTATTTGCAGAAACAGTGGTTTTCATAGGTATACTTCACAAGGAATTCTGTCCAAAATTTATAATAAAATATTTATAGCTCCAGGTGAGCTCACAGACCAGAGGATTAACACAGAAAGATGAGCAGTTACAACCCCTTAAAGTAAGAAAAACTGCCCCCCAACATAGTTATTATGTAATGTTAAATTGAAATTCAATACATTCCATATATTACATCTGTCCCATTTTACTGACAATGTTTAACTTTAACTTTTTTCTGTAAAGCAGCTTTGAAACAATAAGTATTGTGAAAAGTGCTATACAAATATATGTGAACTGAATTTACACCTAAAAAATATTTAATAAACTAAAATACTAAAAAACAAATAAAACTATTTTTTGTTAAACTATTATTCAGTGTCAATAATAGTTTTTATTCCATCAATCAATTGTTAGTATGTATTTAATTGTTAGTAAATATTTAATATTGTATATATATATATATATATATATATTTATAAAATAAAAATATCACTGCACAGCTGCTGTCTTTAGCTTATGCTTATGGTGTTTATATCAGATTTGTAAATCAGGTTTTAGCATAACAGCAGCGTCAGTCGGGTTCAGTTCCATTGTCTGATCAGAAACAGAAAATATGTGAATGAAAACAGCTTTAAGTATTCGGCTGTACTAAAATAATTTACTGTTAACTGCCCACACCAGAAAGAATAAAACTATGATGCCAAGACATCAGTTCTGCTTTCAGTATCAATTTATAAACCTGCAAGGCAGAACATTTTCAGCATGATATAATGGTTCACACACCCTCTAAATGAATAAGAAATATAGACCCTATTGATTTTGCTGTCATAAAATGTAGCAGTCGGATCCAGATAATGGCACAGAGATGTGTTTCATTCACCTCATAACCTAATGTAGACTTTTACACAATACAACTGCATAACAATAAATTACTACCAGCTGCAAAGCTGTCTTTGCCATCCTTTTGTTTTTGCGTGTTTTAAGGCTTCACTTTTTAAATCAGGGTAACACTTGCAAGTGATCAAATTACTTGCTATATCTCTGTTGTAACACTTCACAGTATATATGCAGAAAAGAGTGAAAGAAACAAATGAAGAAACAGAGGGGAATAGCCAGGAAAGAACAGAAAACTTAACAGAAACATAATATAAAAGACAGACCCTTACCTGCTCCTCCCATTGGCCAGTAGCTGGGAGATGGCGAGAAGACCTGTGCGGCAAAGTCCTCAAAGGTTATGTTCTCCTTATGGTTTTGAATAATGGCCTCCAGGTAGAGAGCCCTCTCCTCATAACTAAGACAGCTTGTCAAGGAAAATGTTTTTTAGTCATTTTTGGAACTCAGTGTTTCATTTTAGTCAAAAGAACATCATGAAGATTCTGCTAAACATCTCCTACAGCACAAATAAACCCTATATGGAATAACATGAAGGTGAGTGACGGATTTATTATTCATTTTAGTATAAAAATGTAAAACTTGTGTCTCTCTATTTCCTCCTTCCCTTTCACAGGCAGCTAACGCAATCAAAGACTAGATGCAGTGGATAACAAATTTTGTGGATAAAAAATAAACACGATGAAAATTTAACTTTTTTGTTTGAATTACGTTTTGGTTTAGGATTTATCATATTCCAGTTGGCCTATAAGAACAAAAAAGTAAAGTTTGTAAAATTGGGCAAGCATTGGTAAAACAACAGCTCTCAAACAAATCACAACTTTCATCTGACTTGTGAAGCCATTTGCGCTGGACTCATTACACACATGGTGAGCGTGGCCTGTTCAGTTATAGCTCCAGTCTGTTAACCGTCCAAACAAACGCAGGAGCAGGTGTCTCTGCCTTGCCACTCTACTTACGATGCATACACACACACCAGTGCATTCCTTCCGGTCCCCCTACAACTCATGCACATATACAGTCTGTGTGTGCTGCTGTATTTACATGTATATATGGAAGTGCGTGTGCTTTAATGTGTAATGAATAGGTTGTGGAGTGGAGGCAGGGGTGCTCCAGGGCCACATGCCTGCCTGCTGAAATTCTGGAGGGCCTCACTGATGCCATTCCCATCTCATTAGGGAGGCTGCTTATTCCGCCAGGCGCTAGGCTGTTGCCAAGGCCTCTGCACTCCATCATGACCACACTGGCTGCAGCGCACTGCTCTGTGTTTGAACAAGCCAGCGTGTGTGTGTGCCACGTGCCAGCGCAGCAGGGGCCGAGGCAACCGTGACAAATTGTTGAAAAGGTCCGTCTGAACCCAGCACTGACAAGCACCTGAGCCTGAGGGCTGTGCACAAGGAGGGAGCAATCTGTTTCACTTCTGTACTTCTGTATGCTTTTCTGCTAAACATACGCATGGGCAGGGAGGGGGAGGCAAGAACTTTATAAGCATTACAGTCTAGCATAGCAGTAAAACTGATCATCTCTGCAATCAAAATGATAGCTAGATGGCTCACAGTGTTTTGGATACACAGAGTCTGTTGATGTATTCGAGTGCATACTGTATGCCCCATTTGGTCAGAGTTTTACAGGGATCTCTAAAACATTGCAGGCCTTTGCTACTATAGAAACATAGATCACTACACAGAAAAGAGCCTTTTTAGTTCACCAGGAAAGATGCAGAAGGTAGAAAACTAAAGTTAAGAAGTAGTATATACTACAAACAAATTGCAGGCCGATGATTTAAAAAGAGTTAAGCAATAATTGAAAAGGAAAGTATATGTATGTAAAATAGAGGACAGAGGCAGTGAGAGGGAGAAAGAGAGAGGAATGAGAATATAGGATAATAAGCCTGATCCCATTAGATCAACAGAGCCATATGGCGTTCCATTATCAGAGAGGCAGATGACTTAAGCGTGGCTTGGCTATTGAGATTCCTAAAACAAATATTGACCTCAGCCAGTCACTGCTGTCATCAGCCAACCTGAACTCACTTCCTGAGGAAAAAAGATCCTAACCTTCCAACTTAACCAATTTTTACAGCAATCACACCAAAACACATTATTGTACATTCACATGCGCCCAAACAATGTTTTTGGCTATCCGACAATTCTGGCACCCCTTTCATCTTCATGACACACTGCATACACTTTGGCAGCTGTTTACATAAATATCTGCTCACATAAAAGCATTGCTAGTTTTATATTACAAAAACATATGAATGTTTGCATCAGGAAGTGTTTGTCTTGAGGATCAGATAACAACCAGCTACAATCCACTGCTTCCTATCTAACATCATATCTCTGTTTCGGGGTTTCTCTGACACACTAATAGTCATGGCACAGGTTGTCCCACTGAATGCGTGATAGAGGTTCACAAGGGCTGGATGATGGTGACGTAGATTAATTTAATAAAACAAAGCACAGTGACGAAGGTTAGCCGGCAACTATCAGTGAATCATTGCAGCATCGTATAACGAAGCAACACAAATGGAACATATGGGAAACATGCAGAATGTTTGCACGGTCACATAGAAGATGCGGCAACAACGATGCAGAATTACACAATTAATTCTGTATTTTACACATGGAAACCTACATAAGATTCGGATGGGAAAAAAAGTTAACAGATGCTTAGGGATTTCCCAACATATTTGTAACTTAAATCACCCATTCAGCAGCTGTGATGAAAATCCCTCAGTTTAGTAGGAATCAAGCAAGGTGTTGAGTTGGGAATTTCCAAAAACATCCACTGATAGAGCTTGACTCCAAAAGTCCAAAACATCCACACATAATCTGGAGAACAGCACTGAATGCACGAAGAAATGGATGTGGGGTCAGGAGGGCAAACGTAACGCTCCCCTGCCAGGTAAAATAATGTGATGACCTCATTCAAGCACAGGTCAGATTGTGTGGAGATGGGAGAAAGGGACAAAAAATCATGTAAACAAAAAGTACAAAAGTGCTGGTACCCCAGAGAGGGAGAAACAGACAACGCAAATCCACTCTTAAGCAAAAATGTCCTTTAAGTATTTTGCAGAGGGCTTTAACAGATAATGCTCATTTGCCCCTCTTTTGACAGCCACCCCACAGTGTACCAGATGACAAAGACGAGGCATTAAAGGCTGTCAAGAGAAGCAGCCCAGGGGACCGAACAGACTCATTGAGGATTCAGGAAGAGTCCAAAACAATCCATTCAACTGAGTCTTCAACCAGGACGCTCTAGAGCACAATACAGTTAGTCAAGTTTAAATTGTTGTGTATCTACAATTACCAGAATTAGTTAATTCTGATACCAGAAATGTTTAGCTTTTAATAAGTTAAGCTCACCAAAACAAATGAAGTGACATGCTGACCAAGTATGGTAATCCATACTCTGAGTTTGTGAAAATGCACACTACAAACCGTGAACACACACCCGGAGTGGCCAGCACTGTGGCACCAGTGGAGCAACCTTCTGGTTACAAGTCTGCCTCTCTAACCAGGTGACAACTGCCCCTAAAAATGTTGCATAAGTTCTACTGTATGCATTCTACTGTATGCGTTCATGCATTTGTAGATCCAAATGCTACTAAATTACCCATCATGAAAAGATAATTGTTTTGGGTGTGTGTAAGAAGGTGTGATGATAAGTATGTGTGCTGTTGTCCAGATGGTAAGGGGTGGTAGGGAATCGAGAGGTCAATCACTTTCGCAGATCAAAGCCAAGTTCAGGTGGCAGTAGTAGCCATGTTCAAGGTGCACAGGGACTCAAAGGGCCTCAGATGCCTTCTCATTAGCAGTGAGCTCAGGTCCTAGACTCCTGAGACTGCCTTCTGAACCCACCCACCCTGAAAACCCTCCCCTCTGTCCACACACACAACAAAAGATCTCACCCCGCAGGACACCTCAGCTTGGATGCAACACTTTTGACACAGGGTCACAATGGCAGTTTAACAATACGCATCAACCTGCTATTAACATGTTAATGGAAAAAGGGAAGCAGGAAATGACAGTGGAAAAGGAAAATATAACCATTGTTAGGATCATAAAATGTTACAATAATATCTGTTAAATGACCTTAGTCATGGTAGATGCCATATTTTATGGCAAAACAAAACAACAAGGAATGAGTCCATTTAAGCTGTTACAGATCTGATAAAATTTTTGCAACTTGCCAGAATTGTGTGTCTACTGGACATGTATTTTGTTTTTAAAGTACTTCTATGCTTTACAGTTTTAAATTAAACATGGCTCCTATCTGGACTGAGAGTTTTGGTTTCATCCATTTTGGTTTCATAAAGTTTAGCGTGACCAATTCCTCTGCTCAAGAAAAAAACATTCTTTTTTTTAAATTAGCCCTTAAACGCAGTTCTGATAAATCAGATAAAGGGAAAAAAGCACAGATGGGTAGAGTAACTAAGAGGCCTGAGGACGAGGCACAGGAACATCGCTAGAGCAGCAGCATTTTGGTTTAATGCTTTATTAACAACACAGGAGTCAATTAGCAGACAAAAGGTTGAAGCCTTGCACTGTCGAGTCTGGTTAAGCAGTAAGAAAGGCCAGGTCTGTTCAAAGGTGGAGGCGGTAACTGAAACATAAGGTGCCTCTGGAGTTGTAGCCTGAGGAGAGGCTGGGCTTTTTAATGTAATTTCAGGATCTGCGTCTGAGGCTTTAAGCCCACAGAGCAGCTGGAGTTTAGCTCATCTTTACACTAACACTGGACAATTTCAGTCTTCTGTCGCTTACTATTACAGTAACGTTCTGAATTCAATACAATTTAAGCTCTAAGGACAACTTCGTTGTCATGCTGTTGACTATCAATAAATAATGGTGGTACTGCACAAGCAGAAGTCTATCCACCAAGAACAGCGATCCCATCATAAATATAATAATTTAGAGCAGAGGTTTTCAGACTGTGGGACCCAGAAGATCCTGCAAAATTACTTGGCTATTTCAGTGAATTCATATTGTAATGTAATAATATAGTTTCCTTTTGTGTGTTTTTTATATATTACCATAAGGCATTTTGAACACTACATTTATATGGCAACAAGGAAAATATAAAGTACTCTTTACTAAAGAGAATAAACGTGTATTTATTTAAATTTAAAACTATTTTGATGGTTCTTGAGATAGAGGTAGATTATACATGTCTAGGAGGGTCCTGAAGTGAAAATTCTGGAAATCCCTTATACAACTTTTCACATAAAACCAAATCATTTAATACAGAAGAATCAACATACTATGCCATGTTTGTCAGATTTCCATGTTAAATGCATTACTCTAAACACAGGGACAAAAAAAATAAATCAAATTTAAACTAAAACTAAACTAGTCTAACATTGCTATCGGCAAGTTATTTAAAACAAACCTTTACTAAGAACATAATATGAAAATTATGTACACAAACTTTTAATGAGAAATGTTTAAATGAGCAAGTACAAATTCTGTCCTTTTACTGGGGCCACTATCAAGACATGGCACAGGTTAACAATACATTTCTGCTTCCCTCTCTCTTATTTGGCCTCTGAATAGGCTCTTGTCTGAGGACGAAGAAGTTGAAAAACCAGAGATTGACCAAGCATGCTCAACCTCCACTCCAGCCAAGCATCAGCCATTAACCTCATCACATTGACCTTGCTGTCTAGCTGGGGAAAAGGATAACTGGCTAGTTACGAAAAAGCCCCACTGCTTTTGGGACATTGTGCAGGCTAGAGGTCTACTGACATTCTCTGTTTATGAATGGAATGTTCTGCATACGAATGCCTTTCGCATTTCTGTTGCACTTGTTCACTAATTAGGCGCTGACGCCAACAGTCAGATCACTGACTTATTGCCACAGTTTCAGCTATGCTGCTGATTATATAGTATTAACACAACATTATTCTGTTTTTTTACACGATAATTTTTGGTTGTGCTTATGAACAACCAGTCTGAAATTAAGATTGATTTAAGTTTCATTATTCTAAAAAAAATCTTTTTTGGCTAAAAATAAACAAAAATCAGTTATTGAGCAAGTAACTAGTGTTTAAAACGGTTTCCCTACCTTACACCAATTTGAAATGGTAAGTTTATAACTAGACAGGTACATTTTCTGAAGAAAATGTAAGTGGTGCTTGCCATAGCAAAACTCGCTATGATTGCACATGATGTTAGCATGATGCTAGCATGACTTAACATGATGCTAAGTCATGCTAGCATCATGCACGATTCAACATGATAAATATACTAAAATATGGCTTATTCATGATGTTAGGTTGCTAGAGTGGTCTAAATGGTTGCTAGGATGTGGTCAGGAACTTGCCAGGGCAATACCTAAAGCCAAATACCAAATTTCAATACCAAAATTCAGCCCAATGTTAAGTGTGTGTCAGCACACTTTTTCGTACGCCTAAAAAAACATTGTACACCTGATCGCTTATAAAAGTCATAGCACACCCCCCACAATAAGCCGGCCGATTTGACACCTCATTCATGGGTCTATGACAAACCATGCGGGACGAGTAGCGTGTAGAAATTTTGTCCAGAAAAATTAGTAGTATTTCGGATAATAATAGTGATGCTTTGCTTCGCAAGCA
Organism: Botia kubotai; assembly: GCA_036877585.1. Taxonomy (NCBI): domain Eukaryota; kingdom Metazoa; phylum Chordata; class Actinopteri; order Cypriniformes; family Botiidae; genus Botia; species Botia kubotai. The sequence continues at coordinate 9,510 of JAZGTI010017928.1, forward strand.
CATTTACAGAAGTACACTTAGACTTAAATGTTAACTTGAAAAAGCTTGGCCAGTAAAATAATTAAAGTATTGCTTTATAACTAATGAACCATTTCTGAGGGCTTTTATGGGATGAAAAAATGTGAGTGTTGAAAACCACATTAGAGAACAGCCACTGGCAAGATAAAACCAATAAAGAGAGAGTCTTTCCTGACAAATAGATGTGATGCCAGTTACTGTCAGCTCCACATGCCCATGGGATAGCAGGTGTTGATTGGTGGCTTTCTGTTGCACCGCTGCAAGGGTACCTGTTGTCACGGTACTGGACGAAGGCGTGAAGCACGTCTCGGTGGAGAAGCCCAAAGGAGGTGTGAGGCGATTATGGGATGATTGGGGGAGGGAAAGAGTGGAAGAAATCTGGAGGGATGAGTGAAACAATGCTGCTAATATTCTCATCATTAGCTCAAGGCCCTGGCGTCTCATTAGTCAGCTTGTTCTCAGAATAAGACGATTACTGATCAAGAGCGCCAGAGTGAACAAGTGAGGGATGTGAAGAGGCCAAAGACAATAAACAAGGCATCAGAAACTGTCCGTAACTCAGCTTCTGAAGGATTTGTGTGCCGTATCTTCCACTTTAACGAGGCAAATTAAGCCCAAAGCCCAAAGCCCAGAGCCGAGAGGACAGGAATGGGAGCTAAGACAGGTTAATTGAGCCTCCAGGGGGACGTTTACACCCTCAACATCTCACCTCTCCAGCATCCATCTCGGAACGAGACACAACGACAAAGAATTATGAGAGTGACATCACTGCCGATGCAGATTCCCACATAGAGCCGCCAGCTTGGCCGAGTCTGAGCGCAGATTTACAATGGGTCTAAATCAAACGCTTGCCGTTTCTCTGCATTACTTGATCATGGCACACAAAGGCTCTTCTCCCTATAACGCTCTAACTATTGATCCGATCTACAGGTCAGGGAAAAGGGCTTGTCAGCAAAGAGTGAGAATGTGGTATGATTAACAGGTTACACCATACTAAAAGATCCACTGCAGTAATACAGGTAGAACTCACATTATGGATCTCAGGAGAGTTGTTAATTAAAGAGCAATATGTGAGTGACTCAGCAGTTTACCCAATTTACAGATGATCTTAAATAAACCTAATAGGGTTATGGAGACCCAAATTCTGATTCTGAGAAGTTATGGATAGGACTGTGTAAGCTCTGTCTGAAGATGTAGAACAGTTTAGTTTGAAAATCAAGTGGGAACCCAGCAAATTGGATTTCCAAAAAGCACAACTTGACCTGAGGCTCTAAAATTCTCATTGGTCAACAGATACCAATGTCTGAAAAAGTTGAATGTTTCTCAACTTTTGTTCACACAACAGAGTCTCACATTCTCAAACCCTTTTTCCTCTGGCCGCCATGCATTGAACATGCTTCCATTAAATTTTGTTTCTGACTTTTGTGTTTGATCTACAACAGCCTGAGCTCCTCTTTCTAGCCTCACAGTGGTAAAGATTTCAATGCTGGATGCAAAGAGGAAAAAATAACAATGCAAACACGCCAAAGCGCTTTTAAAAGAAGTTATAATAAGATGAAGCCATCAGGGCCTACGCATCTCAAGTCAGAGGTGGGCAGTGCAAGTTAATTGAAGAGCTCTTTTGTATTACATAGGGCTCTTTGTGATAAAAAAGCTTCAGCATTTACAAAGCCCTCCTCACCAAGACAATGAGATTAATTCACATGTGAATATGCATTGGGTGTGGAATTATCAGCAACTTAGTGTGGTTGCAGGACTGAGACAGAATCTATTATCAGGACTGTGAGACAGAATCTGTGATCCTCTTGTAAATGTATCACACAAATGCACAAAAAATTAACAAAGGAGTTTAAAAATCTGTCAAGGAGAAAATCTACCTCTAGTTTCACAGAAAAACAGATAACACAGAGATGACTACACCTGACATCTAGGGACGTCAAAGTACTGTAGTCAGTTTGTTCAATGCAACTTCCTGTCTTTACCACAATCTTGTTTATTAAAAACATGTAATCAATTTGAAACAATGAGAGTCGAGAATTAATTACATCATCTTTTCAAGGATCATTACTGTAGACTGCTGTATGTGATGCCTAATTAATGTGTCACATTAAGCTCACTGATCAGCTTTAGTGGTTTTGTTTTAAATAATTGACACTGCTGTTAAATACCCGAACAACATTCAAACACTGCTAACTTAATTAGCATCTTAATTTTATTTTATTGCTTGTATTTTGTTTCTGTTCTTTTAAATTTTACTTGAACTCAACACTCTACTGTACAACATTTCCTGTAATTTTCATGGCGAACATGCCAAAATGGATATAAAGCCATATCTTTGCTATGCTTTGGTGTATTGACACAAAACTTGTTACATGTCATAACACACATG
>JAZGTI010017929.1:0-11916 GCA_036877585.1 Botia kubotai
AAAACTCGCGAAGAGAAGAAAATATATAACTAAATGGCCGATGGATCGAACCAAGGGCAGTGTATAAACTAAAAACTCAAGGAAACACTCGAAAACAATGGAAATATATAATGATTATGTTAACGGTAGACCGCTAACTTATAGGCGCGGATAACACCAGTAACCGGATTGCACCGAGAGACATAGGGTGTTACCGACAAACAAACAGAAAAAATAATAAAAAACTCACCAAAAGTGCCGCTAATAAAATCCAATCCTTTGAAAAGAAGCGTAGAAGCGCGCTGACACAGCTTGTGAGGACGATATCTCGCGGCTCTTGTAAGCTGCACTTGACAGTGCAAATCATATAACCAAGAACGACCTATCTCAATCAGGCGAGAAAGGCGTACCGAGGCGGAGTGCTGAGTTACTGTGGCTTATAACTCCCCAGAGCTCAGCATACGTCACTACGTGACTTTGTTGGTATAATCTCTCGACCTATCTGGCTGGCGCTGCGATAATCCAAAGTATTCATACTGCCTCTGGCGGTCAGTAGGAATGAAACAGAACCTAGTTTTTCTAACTCCTCCCACAACTCCACAAAACTTTGTATGTAGCATCTAGAGACACTTATGTTGACTGTTCAAATCGTTCTCTTAGTCCATGTCAATAAATTTTATTCTAGACATGTAAAACAGAAATCATCTTTACAAATTATCTTTACAAAACTTTTGTGTATTGACTTTGTAGGTGTCATTGTCACAACATCCTGACAGCCCTATAAAGATTTGGTGACAGCGCCACCTATAGCTCAGAAGTTATGCATTGTTTTATTGTGTTGTAATGGGTTGAACTTTTAACTGCTTAATCTCATTATTAGAGACGTCCACAAATATTTCCCTTGGTGCTGTTGATGGGTTGAGCTCGTAATTGCTGCTTGCAGCTATAGTTATTGGTATTGTCAGTAGTGTAAACAAGCCTAAACAAGAATGAAAACAATTAAGTGGATTAGCTAAAGATTATATAAAATCATTTGGTCAAGGGTGAATTTGACAAAAAAATGATTATACTGAAATTATACTCTGACTTTTGATAGGAGATTTTGCCTGGGCCAATCAGTTTGAGATAATGACGTTGAGATCACCAGAGTTAATTTCTGAAATTCCAGATGAGACGCATGTAAAATTGCTGAGGTTTGTTTGTTAAAAGCAGGACTTAGGTAAAATGCCCTGTTTGCTCTCCTTCTAATCCTATTGCTGTTTAAGAGAAAATTAAATGTTTGAAATATGGCTTTTTTTAAACAGGCTTGTTGATGTTTGTATGCAGCATATATCAATAGGCTTGCTCGCAACTGTGATTTAACTTTCACTGATTAGTTGGAGTGTCTTTCACAAGAGTGTGCCTCTAAGATAATTATTTCCTCCAGTCATCTTAAGGTAAAAGTTGTACACTGCATTACAATGTGCATGGATCTGTGTGTTCTACAGTGAAAGTAATTCCGCAAGAATGTATTTTGAGTATATGACATGACTATCATGCAGCTATGCAGCTGGTCTGGAAATGCCAGGTCTGGCAACGAATATGCAACTTAGAAGGATATGTTTGCTCCTCCAATGATTCGTTTGGGTAACACTCTACTAGTTATCAGTACTCATTTAGTAGCATGTCAACAGTGCATCAGTTGACATTCAACAACATTGTTTCAACAGACAAGCAACATACATTCAACTAACTGCCTGTAGATTATAAAGTGCATGTTAGTTTCTAATTTATAGATTTTACAAAAGATGCATGTTGACTGTCAGTATGTCTTTTGCAACATGTTATTAACTAATAGAGGATGGTAACACAATCTACAAAAAGTTAGCTGACTAAGTTGTCTACCAATTTATTAAAATTAATCTGTCAGTTGATAGTCTACAGTCATGTCAACGTATGATCAAGAGCATATTATTTCATCCTTACTTAAGGGTCTCAAATGCATCAAATGAATAATTACTTAACCATCTAATTTTTATCAAAATCACTAGTTTATTATCTGTTGATAGTTAACTAAACATTAGTTGCTCATCTGTTGTGTGTCAACTAATCTAAAGTTAGTAGGCATTCTCAACTAAGCATTTGTAGATATATTTTAGGACTATCCAATTAAAGTGAAAAACGGTTGATAACAGTAGAAAGTCTATAAGCTATCAACAGAAAACATACAAACATGCATTAATCATATGCAATATATTTGCAGTTTAAAATGAGAAGTCATTACCAGACAATGAAAATACAATAGAACAAACACTACAGGCAGGATATTAGAGAAAGTTGTTTTATTAACAATATATTTACACAAACCCATTGTTTGCTAGTGTATCAGATCTGAACAGTCTGATTATGTGTGGCAAAAATTAAATGGAGAAAAAAGAAAATGCTGAAACAAACAAACAAACATACTGCACTGCACTGCCCTGCCAGCACTTCAATTAATCAAAGACTTTACTATGCAGTGTTATTGGAGGTACTGTATGTGTGGTGTAGGGGAAATTTCAATGTACTATACTAGGCCAACAACACCAAGGCTAAATAAATAAATATTCATAAAATAAAATAGAAACGTAAAATAAAAATTAATATTTAATAAATTCTGCCTTTCATGACAGTAAGGGGGTATGCATTACCAACATTTACAGAGAGGTCTTAAACTGATATGTGGTTACCATTCCTTATGTCCTTGAGAAGTCTTCCAAGTACACCATGCTTATGTCTTCTGGCTAACGAGTAAGTCCACTCAATGAAGCTGAGCTGTTTTTTTAAGGCCTTCTCAGACCGATTCCCCCGCATACGCCAAATTTCCCTCTTATATGTCTGCCACGCTCTCTCAATGTTTTGAGTGTGTAGTCCTGTTTGTGAATCTACATAATTCTGGCTGTGGTTGACTCTCACATGCTTGTAGCCCTCCTGGGAAAGGCTGGTGTATGCTCTCCACTCATCACTCACAACAAGACTTTCTCTTTTTACATGTTTTTTGATGATTGGAACAAGGGTCTCTTTGTTTCTTTTCTTCACAAGGCGAAGAATTGGACGTCTGCTTGCAGCTTTGATTTCAAGTATACCAAAAACCCACGTTCGCTTTCTCTTCCAGGTGTTCCCAAAGCGTCCTCTTGCATACTACCAAAACAGTATAAACAGTGTTAGAAAAATCTAAATAATCTCTTCACCCTGTAAAATGTATTACTAGTCAGGAGTAATTAGATGATACTATTTATTTAATCCAAAAGTTTTTTTAATTCTATAAAACAAAATAAATATGCCTACAAAATAAGAAAAAGTAAACCACCAAAACTGATTGACAACTTTGGGGAAAGTGATGTCCACCCCCACTTTTTTATATCTGACATATTGATGTCAGCTCTTTCAGGTTCTACAAAATGTAACACATTTTAGATTACATTACCTTGCGTTTATGGCAGAACTTGCTCTCATCAATGTGAACAACGACATTAACTCCACCAACTTCCTGCCTCTTTTTCTTTCTGTGCTTTTCTAGTCTTTTCACACAAATTCTTCTGAGTTTCTTTGACATCATAGAATGTGTTGCTGTGCTCTTTGCAATACCATTTTGAAGCACGTCTACTTGCCGTAAATGTAAACCCTGTGCAAATCTACAAAGGATTAAAAAGGACAAAAATGATTATCATTAAATAAGAACAGTATATTTTAACACAAAGAAAGCATAATAACAAAGCATATGAATAATAAACGGAGCATAATTTGTATATTTTATTTTGGACACAATTGTTTTTTGACTGTTGACATGTTGCTGCTCAAATTCTAAACAACAAAACATAAGCATGAAAACATTCTGTCCACCAACCATAGTTGACTAAACAGTGCAGTAACTAGAAGTGATGCTCATTGCAACACAGAGCCACATTACAGTCACCGCCATAATCTTCTGTTAAAAGTCAAAACCTTTAAGAAATGTACATACTTAAAATACTGATTAAAATATTGTCAAGTTTATGTTTTTGAACTTTTTGGTCATTGTAACATGTATGGTAAACTAAGGTGACATATTACAGGACATGCTTTTGGAATACAATATGCTACACTATTAAATGGACCATAATATCATTTTTAAATCCATGTCAACATAAACTGTAATAACACATGATGTAGTGCAATTGTGTTCTATGCACTTAAGCTCTACACACATAGTGTAATATGTCAAATATTGTACTTAAGTAATACACTTGCATTGCTTACCTATGTATGTACTTCATCCATGTGAATAGACTGCAGTGTGATTGTGAGAAGACTGATTTTGACCTAACACTTTTTTTCAGTCGTCCACATCTTTTACTGCGACACTCCCTAGGAAGATCAAATTGCATGAACAGAAACATATGTCTTTCAACACACACATACACAGAGTAAGCTGGATATATAATTAATATAAAAAATCTTGTAAAAATCTAATTATGTTAAGTACCAATATATCAATACAAATGAAATAGAAGCTGATCATTATTTGAATTGTTTTATAAAGTAATAAAGTGTTTAAAGAAATACAACTAAAAGATTATTGTGTCCATACTATACTTTCTATATACTTAATGTGTTAAAAAAAAATTCTTAGTCTTTATTTGCTGTGATGGGTAGCTCAGAGAGCTATGTTTGCATTGAATTAAATACCACATATTTGATAGTTTACTCTGTAAAATAGCAATGGTCAATAGCAATTGTAATCAGTGAAAAATATCAAAATAGCAATGGTAATCAGGGAAAAAAAGAAAAAAAAGTGGGGCTTTGTGGGGCCTAATTATAAACAAACCCAAAATACACAGACACTTTTATTTTGAAATATCTGTGTTTTTACTACTTTCAGCTGCTCATTCGAAACAGGATAAAATGGTTGGACACTAAATTACGATCTACAATAAATTACAATATAAACACCGTAAAGTACTGTATATATAGTCATAATTCATTAACAGAACATCAAAAGCAATCACTTAACCCTCTGGTGTTGTTCATTTTGACCCAAAAAAAGTGTGAAAATTTTAAAAATCTCTGTTTCATTCAATGGTATGAAACTCAGTCACCTTTATGGACTTGATTTATCACACTTGTGTTGTTTGCGATCAAAAATGACCACCATATATTTAGAATTATGTTTTATACAGGATTCCATAAGTTAGATATAAATATTAATACCAATACCAGTGGGTTACCTTAAGTGTGCAGTATTCATTACCAACTGCACTGATTAATGTAAATAATAGTCAAAGTTTAATATTTTTGAAGTTTAACACATTAAGCCATAGCAATTCCTGCTTTTCCTTTTCCCAAAATATAATTTAAAATGGTTTAAATACTTTTTTATACAATTTAAGATATTTAAGTTTTTATGACCTTAAATTTGTAAAAATGTAATGTTAGCAAATATCAATGTAGACTTATAGTACAAAATGCCCTCCTACCGGAGGAATAGGGCATTCTTGTAAAAATACACTTGTTTGCTAAGGAGGAGACCATATCTACAAGGTTGTGCCTATTGTAAAACAAAATATAGACCTATAGTTTACTAGAATTTATTCTTACCAGATAAAAATTATCCTTTGTCTGGGAGGCAACCATGTTCATTTTATGCTTGCAGTTCTTGCATTTCATTTTGCGTTTCAACAAGCCAATACTTTGCAACCATTTTAATAATTTTAAAGATGATTTTTTTGTTTCTTTAACATAAACATTAGTCAGAAGTTTTCTCTCTAGTGAATTCATAGAGCCGACAGATCGATCGAGCTAATAGGCTAACTGTTTGTTAATTTAACGACTAAGACAACTCAAAAATTAAAAACTGGCGCAGTTTCATTTCATTGGCTAAATATGTTATCAGAAACACCTACCATGGATGAGTGTTGGCAGAGTTGTCACGTGACCGAGCACTTTTTCAATCGGATTGGCCAAATCTCACTGCCTGAAAATCTGGTTGTCCAAATGGTAAGAGTTACACAAATGGGAAATATTATTAGTTTTTAGTTTTAGTCTTATAGAAAGCGATTATTATTACTTGCATGTGAACCAAAATAGCTATACATTTTCTTTTTAGCATCAACCTAAAATGTTTGATCCAAGTGCATTCAGTACTACACCGCCCCTCACCTGGCAATGGGAGCAGCGCGCTGGGTACCATGCATTTTACCCGGGCAAAGGCACGGAGGGGAAATGCTGAGGGCGAAGGAGGAGACGATTCCACGAAGAAAAGTGGTAAGTTGTGTTTATAAATGTATAAGTGGTTTACATGAAGCTGATATTTCGCGTGACGCAATAATATACACAAAGTCAATTAAAAGACGCGACACATTTGCGCCGGATGATGCGTCACGGGAGTAACGTTACGCGTCTGATAGAATTGAACGTTATTCAGTTCAATAATTAATGTGCTGTATTCCTTTTTTTTTCTCCTCACATTTGTTAGTCTAAACACACTAGCCAAAAGCTAATGTAACAACCAGGGCAATAGATCTAGCGTTTGACTTTTGACTCTGTGCCACTGACATGTATTACTAAGTATTACTAAATTTTCATGTCATATTTTGCAGCTGCTAAGATGGACACTCTCAAGCCAGTTAAACAACATATTCTCTGGAAAAAGAAGGCTGAGATGCTTCAATCTCGGGTAGATGAGCTGGAGGAGGAAAATAACTTAAGAAGCAACTTGAAGAGAAGTCTGCACAAGAACAAGGTATGCACAGGTAGAGTAGATGGATCTCCAGAACTTGTGTGGGCTTCAAAATACTTCTGCTAGTACCATAACAATATGTTTAAAAATTTTATTGCCAGCCTTTCCATATTATTTTGGAAAATTTGTGGGATCACCAATGCAGTTAATTCTCAAGGTGGAATAAAAAAAATGAAGACGTATATGTGAAAATAATTGAATTTAAAACTATATGCTGCTGGTTTTTGTATGAAAGAAACAAAGGGTTGCCTTCAGCAGCCATCTACTTTTTCCATAAAAGGTCTATACCAGGAATGCAAAAAACTCGGTCCTGAAGGGCCATTGTCCTGCAGTGTTTACCTCCAACTTGCCTCAACACACCAGCCTGAAAGTTTCTAGCACGCCTAATAAGAGCTTGATTAGCTGGTTCTGGTGTGTCTTATTGGGGTTGGAGCTATACTCTGCAGGACACTGTCACTCCAGGGCTGAGTTTGGGCATCCCTGGTCTATACTCAGTGTTTAACTCAGCTTAATGCCAATGATAAAATGGATGCCAAACCTTAGCAGAGTACTTTTTCATTATAAATTAGATCAAAAATAATAACAGAAAAGTATATTTACATATAAATAAAAAAGTTTTTTATTTTGGCCATAATATTTACAGATTTAGTTGTTAATTACTTTAATAATGTTAAAGGGATAGTTCACCCAAAAATGAAAATTTGATGTTTATCTGCTTACCCCCAGGGCATCCAAGATGTAGGTGACTTTGTTTCTTCAGCAGAACACAAACGAAGATTTTTAACCAAAACCGGTGCAGTCTGCCAGCAATATAATGGCAGTGGATGGGCACCACACCTGTAAAAGTAAAAAAAACATGCACAGACGAATCCAAATTACACCCTGCGGCTTGTGACGATACATTGATGTCCTAAGACACGAAACGATCGTTTTTTGCGAGAAACTGAACAGTATATAATTTTTTACCTTTGATACACACACGTCCAACTGTCATGAGCACGAGCTTTTTATCCGGCTCGTTACATGTGTACCCGCTCTGGTGTAGTATACGCAAACGGCCGGAAGGGTAAATCGGTGAACAGTCAACAGTCCCGGATGAGTTTGCGCAAGCAAATGTAATCTTTTAGCTTTAAATCGGTTTAAATCAGGATATAGCAAGTAATTACCATTTTGAATAGCCGCTATACCCACAATCTCTGTGCACTGTGTAAACAATGACTGTCGTATACACGCGACAGATCGCTTCCGTCGTCTGCGTATACAATGCCAGAGCGAGATTTGTAAGGAATTTGAATGAAGAATTGAAATGACTTCTCTTTAGCCTCTTGTACTGCTGGCTCTACCCTGGGTAGAATTCACTGAAATATTCTAATAGTTATAGTAAATTGTATTCTATACAATACAGCTTGAAAGTAGAATACTAAAGCATTTTCTTATTTTTGTATATATCAAACATAAGAGATTTTGTACACATTATTTGTAATTCTTCAATGACTCTTTAGACACAATGTTATCTCCACCACAATAACATTCTTCAAAGTTATGCAGTGGGTATAGGTGCAGAGCTAATGGTAAGGTTACACTTTAAAGTTTGTTTCATTATTTGACAGATGGGAACACGGAGATAATGGCCACTGGAGATGAGGAGCCACAGGCCATGATGTTGGACTCCAGCACTGACACTAGCACAGATTCAAGCTCTTACTCCAGCTCTGACTCCAGCTCCAGCTCTACCTTTGACTCCTCAGATAAGGGAAAGAAAAAGAAGCATAAAAAGAAGAATGGCAAGAAGAGAAGCAAAAAAAGAAAGAAGGAAAACAAAAAGGCGAAGAGGTCAGGTGGAAAAGGAGAGCGAGGTATGGTAGGCATTTAAGACATGCTGTATTCATTTAGGTATTAGGTGTTGAGGTGATCATTTTTAGCTTAGTGCTTTATACTGGATTTGAGGTATTGTGCAGACTATCCTCCAACATCACTTGTCTCTCTTTTGAATGATTAATTTGAAATTAATGTGTCAAAAGCTTAACTTTTCTGTTACAGCCAGTGTCCCACAATTCTGCGGTGTTCGTTTTTTTCCTCAATTAGTGATCTGTATCTAACTGTATTTTTATTACAGGTTTCTTACATATGTTTTGAATGAAATAAATAGAGACACACTATGTCTGAACTACCTATTATATTTAACTACCTACCTATACCTATTTAAGGGGCAGTTGTGGCCTACTGGTTAGTGAGTTAGACTTGTAATCAGAAGGTTGCTGGTTCGATTCCAGCACTGGGGGGTTGCAACTGAAGTGCCCTTGAGCAAGGCATCTAACCCCCAATTGCTCCCCGGGTGCAGTAATGTGCTGCCCACTGCTCCGGGGGTGTGTGTGTTCATGACTTGCAGTGTGTGTTCACTCCTCACCAGTGATGGGTTAAATGCAGAGGTCACATTTCGGGTATGGGTTACCATATCTGACAAATAGGTCACTTTCACTTATTATGGCTGGATGAAGTGAACCCGTAGTTAATAATTAAATATAAATAATATTATGGATAGTTTTTACCTCATTTTTTTTAAACCAATAATAATTATCAAATAGTCTTGCATTGGCTAAATTGGCAGACTGCTCTCAGACTACCTATTATAAAACACATGAAATGTTCTAAAATAAAGGTACACACACCTTGATCCAAGTTGTAGCTTTCCTTTAGAAGAGAAAATTTAGGGAAATTCTGTGGCTCACCCTGCAACTAAGACACCACACAAGACACAAAAAGACCTTGGTGGTGATTTATTCACATTGTTTTCTTTTCAGTTGCCTCAGTCTCAGATGTGGTAAAAAGATATCGGCGTGTCCTCAAACTTGTGCAAAGAGGCTTCAGGATGACCACAGCTTTCAAGAAAGCTCGCGTTTCAAGAAATGCTGTGAAAGACACAGCAGCAATTGCAGAGATTTACATAGCAGACAAAAGTGTCCTAGATCAGTTCAAGGGTAAATACACACTTTTGAAACTAGCACAACATTGTCAGAAAAAAATTGTTGGTGAACTGGCAGAAAAGATCAGTGAAATGAAAAACAACAAACAGCTCATCCCCTTTTCTGCCAAAAAAGACTGAATGTAGTGTGACGAGCGTCCCTGGGTTGATCAGCGTCGCCCTGGCAACCAACGCAAGGCACCTGCACCAACTCATCACAGGCTGATCGGTCACGGCTGCTTCTCATCAGCACGGGCGGATAAAAACCGCCACCGCGCCATATAAAGGAGAGCTATGTCTTTTCGCGGACGACTAACGTTGTTCTCTCCTCTCCCCTGTAGAAAGCAGCGAGTGACCGACAGCCACCCTGAGCACGACCGGACACTCTCTTTCACCGTCACAAGGAGCACCGAGAGCGCGAGTCTCACCAGCCACAGCAGCCACGCCCCCCACGCTGCACATCACTTCTCACTACTTTTTTTTGTAATAAATCCACTCTCCGGGGATTTTTCACTAGCCTACCTTGTTGCGTGATTCTTCACCCGTGACAGTAGGTAACAGGATGTTAACTAGATTTGAGTTGAGTAGACTGTTGTGAACTAGATACATTTGTAATTTTTCATAATTCGTAATGTTGGTGAAGTTGCTTTACCCCTGTGGTGACATGGTGCTGTTTATTCAATTTTTTGTTTGTTTGTTTTATATGTTTTATATAAAAATGTTAATTGATGTCAAACTTGCCACACATAATCAGACTGTTCAGATCTGATACACTAGCAAACAATGGGTTTGTGTAAATATATTGTTAATAAAACAACTTTCTCTAATATCCTGCCTGTAGTGTTTGTTCTATTGTATTTTCATTGTCTGGTAATGACTTCTCATTTTAAACTGCAAATATTTTGCGTATGATTAATGCATGTTTGTATGTTTTCTGTTAATAGCTTATAGACTTTCTACTGTTATCAACCGTTTTTCACTTTAATTGGATAGTCCTAAAATATATCTACAAATGCTTAGTTGAGAATGCCTACTAACTTTAGATTAGTTGACACAACAGATGAGCAACTAATGTTTAGTTAACTATCAACAGATAATAAACTAGTGATTTTGATAATTAGATGGTTAAGTAATTATTCATTTGATGCATTTAAGACCCTTAAGTAAGGATGAAATAATATGCTCTTGATCATACGTTGACATGACTGTAGACTATCAACTGACTATTAATTTTAATAAATTGGTAGACAACTTAGAGGATGGTAACACAATCTACAAAAAGTTAGCTGACTATTAGTTAATATGTTGCAAAAGACATACTGACAGTCAACATGCACTTTTTGTAAAATCTATAAATTAGAAACTAACATGCACTTTATAATCTACAGGCAGTTAGTTGAATGTATGTTGCTTGTCTGTTGAAACGATGTTGTTGAACGTCAACTGATGCACTGTTGACATGCTACTAAATGAGTACTGATAACTAGTAGAGTGTCAACAGATGGACCATCAAAATAAAGTGTTACCGTTATGGGTTCTTGTAATGTTTTTGAATGTAACAATTCTATCACAATAAATCTTAAATCCATTCATGTCTAGTCATTGCATGGTCCTGTGGATGCTGTTCAGATGTCCCACATGGTGGGCAATGTTAGTGAGAGAAATGCCTTCACCAATGGAGCTTTGACATGTCCTACAAAAAGGCAGCATCAATAAATAGGTAAGAAAATCTCTGGTAAATAATCCATAAACTCCAAAGTGGTAAGACTTCTTTGGGTTGTCATTATGTCTATTTATCCTTCCTTTATCTTTTAGTCTCTTGTCAGGTCTTCTGTCAGGTCCGTTATAAAAATATGGGCCTGATTCTCCAGTTGTTTTACAGTAAGCAGGTTTCCAAAGAACGCAGTCCTGTAAACTTTGGTTCTGGCCACATTAGTTCCCAAGGAAAATGGAGGAGAAGTTAATTATTGCTGTGGCGGGTTTCCCCATAATTTACGACGTGTCCCTGTTTGGGTACAGGGACACAAATAAAAAAAATGATGCATGGACCAAGGTATCTGAGATTGTTGGTGTTCCTGGTTAGTTGCTGATGTGCATTAACGTTATATATTTTCTGTAAATAAGCGGGAATTGCATGCTAACTCTAGCGCCAGAGCACGCAAAACAGTGTTGCTGCTGTAAAATATTTGTGACATATCGACACATATTGGATTAAACAAAAAATAGGTGTTGTAGAGAG
>JAZGTI010017930.1:0-11915 GCA_036877585.1 Botia kubotai
GTCTTGTCACAGTTAAGTTTTATTCATTCAACATTTCACATTACAAATATTTAAAAATTATGCATATTGTTATAAATAGTTGGCTGCAAACAATTAAATAACATTAGATTTTTCTTTTTCGTTTCACTAGCACTTACAGACCAACTGCTAGAATATAAACATTTGTATAACATAACTTAATTAGAAAGAAAATACAAAAATAGGAACTTATAAAGTGAAATAACAATAAAAACTAAGGTGATATCTTAAGTAAAAAATGCTATTAATAAATACAACAACCTTCCCATACACAGTTAAAAACTATTGAAATTTTGCCATTAAGTAACATCATTAACAGACAGATATTTAAATATTTATTTTCCTTCAGAAAATGTGAACCATATATTGTGGAGCACAATATAGCAATTAGTAAAAACTAGACACTTTAACATATTAAAAGCTTCACCTCAAAAATATAACAAAAATCTGATTAAAATTATAAAAATTAATTATACATTCCAATTAAAAATATACCAATAAACAGCTACATACATTATTGACCTAATAATTACAATGCAATCAATCACAGTAGCTTAAAATAAACAAAATAAGCAAATGAGCACAAAACCTTTAATGTTTTAAAAATAACTTCAATTATTTTATATTAGTACAAATAGTCTGATTTCTTTTCTTTTTTACAAACACCAGCATGAAAAGGATTACAATAACAGTAGAAAATGACTGTGAAAAACATATTAACATCTCCTTTAAATGTCAGCAATTAAAAATGGCATTAAAGAATTACATTGCAGAGTCTTTTTCTGGAAAAAGTTTTTTAAAAAAAAAGTATTGCACATAACAACTCGCAACAGTTAACTTGCAACATTTACCACATTCAAGTCTTAAGTTCCCCTTCCTCCAAACAGGTTTTGATTTACTTCAAACAGACAGTGGGGATGAAGTCTTTTTAACAGCGTACTAGAAGATGCTTTCGTCCTGCATTCCAATTCATTTCCAACTCACTATTAAAGTTTTCTCTTCTCGAGAATTTTATGTGTTTTTTCCTCTGTGCATCCTATTGATGCTGAATTATGGGGAAAGGCATAGAGAATAACATGGGGAGGGTGCAGGGTGTGAGGTGGCCTTAAATTAAGTTTGGAAACATCTGGTGCACAACCACAACAATTAATTTCAATAGCTAATTCATGTACGTTTTTCTCATCATGCATGCTAAGAATTACAATAGGAACTAGTTGGCAGTTCAAGAATATATATTTTCAAATGTTAAAATATCTAAACATCAAACATCCATTCCTGTGATACGAGGATCACCCTAAACATGAACCAGATTTAGCATTCTCCTTATATTATAGTTTATATTTCAGCTATGGAGAGGAAACCAAAAAGACAAGTTTATCTTTCTATCCGAGTATGTTAGCCATTTGCGTGATATTAACATTAATAACAACGTGTTTTTACCATGCTGCTGTCAAATTTTTTAATATATTTTTGCCATTAAGTCTAGTGTAGAGCCAAAAACATAAATACACTTTGATCTCTCCTCTGCAGATTTGTCGCATCAACACAAGTGTGTGCTTAGTTGTAGAGATTCCTCAGCACTGAAATGTATAAAAAGCATAATTGAAAATAATATATATTAAATTCACTCAACTTTTTTCTGTTAAAATGAAAGTTTCCATATATGCAGATCTCTCAGTAACAAAAGTACAAAAGCTACCTTTCACAATGTGAAAAATTGAGGTATTGCAAAAAGGAGTTTTTCCATTTGTGAAAAATGTGCCTAAAATGACTGTTGGAAAAAAAAGTATTTAGAAAAGTAGTGCATAATAAATGTTTATATGTGCATGACAAAATAATTTAGCTAGAAAACACTGTACCAAAAAATCAGCAGGCCATGTATAAAATAATCTTTTTTGCCATCTCTTTAACAGCAAATTCTTCAAAAAGTGTTTAACTTCGAAAATGTTCAACCACCACACCCACAAGCTCAAGTGATAGTGCTGAACCATCAAGCCAACACAAGGATAAATTTTTCACTAGTGTATCAAGTCGTAATTGATCACTAACTCCCTGACTTTTACTCTAGTAGATTTAGATGCTGTAAATCTCTACCGAATTGGATACAACTTTGCATTTCATATTGAAATCCTGATGCCTGGCATAAACTCCTTAACAATACCCGAATGCTGAACTACATGAGTCTCCATATAGCCTTTGGAAAAAGGGTAGACTTTCAAAAAGGCCGATACACACTGGGTTCAGTGGTTTTCACTAGTGTTACTATGATTTTAACTGCATGCTGATCAATTCAAGGGCAATCTTTGGTTTGCTGGAGCCCATATGGTCTTTATATCGAATGAGATGAGGGTTGGGGGCCAAAATAATAAACCTTCGTCACTTTTCAATCGAAGGGCAAAACATAAAAAACAAAAAGAAAGGAAAAGTCCATGGTATCGCTAGCTATTACACTTCCATCTTTGGTTCCCTAAGTCTGCAAGTAAAACTTGTGTTTCAGATGATATTTGGGGAAAAGGGAGCAAGCGAGTGGAGCGATGCACGGACTACCTTCAGTTATGCTTCACAATCAGGCTGAGTGGGCACCAGTGCTGGAGGACAGAAGTTATGTTGTTTAATGGTTCTTCCTCTGTTAAGAAATGTTTGTCTGCTCATGTACCTCTTTTCAGGTTTGGGGGTTTCTGGGGGCTGAGTCAAGGCTTACAAGACACATATTGCGAGAAAAAAGTATGAACGAACGAACATAGGCTTGCTGCTTACAGCCTGAGAAAACAACGTTTGGTTCTATCTAAGCTGGGCCTGAAATAAAATCAAGTTCCTTGCATTTGAACTAGTTAGCAGGCAGACTACTGCAACTTTAACAACACACACTCCCCACTGGGATGCTGTTTCCCAACCATCATTGGAATCTAGGTTTCAAATCAGGAAGTGACAGAGCAGATTTTCTAAATGTGCCATTTGCTGATGTCATTTTCCTTTTCTGTGGTCCTGGGGGAAAGGAGGAGACCAGCTTTTTTAAATATTTGACAAACTAGCAGCGAAGCTTGAGGTATTAGTTTTCTTGCATGTTACAATAGAGATCGAATCCAGACAGCTGTTGTGAAATCAGTTGTTGTCGTCAGGAAATATTAACGATTAGCATGGTCTTTAAGTAGAAATTATGAACAAACAGCATTGAGAGAATTCACTTCTTCAAATCCCAAGCTTTGGTTAACAACTGAGATCTTAGACCACATATGCACTCTGGGAAGCAAAGAAATAAGCACACTCTTCTCGCACCCTTTCTTTTCATATCTGCTTCTTCGCCTTTTCGATTCAATTAAAATCGGACGTAATACTTCCAATTGCAATGTTAACAAAAAGCCAATTCTAAAGTCATGCAGATACTTATTGACAAATTATACTAATACTCAATATATTCACATCTCTGTGTACTTGAAAATGAAATATAATGAAGTTAAAAAAATAGAGAGATGGATTAGACATTTTCTTTCCTGAATCTTTTTTTGGATAAACATCCATTTTTTATATATTAAATGACAAATTAAAATTGTATTTTTTGTCTTTTTTTTAAGTTAAACTAAAAAGGAACCAGCAACAGAAAAGTGCATTTATTTAGATGATGATTTTGCGACTCCTCCTAAATCTACTCTCCTCGTTTTTTCTGCATCTCCTGGCCTACGAGCTTTAGTTCCAGCGGAAGGAGATGTGGCGAGGTCTGTCGCCGCCCTCTTTTACCAGGGGCTTGTGGAACTCCCGACCGGCACGCGAGTGGATGGCCGCCCAGCAGTATTCACAGTAATACTGGAGACAGGTCACGTTAGCACAGAAGAAAGGAGCGAACTTGCCTCCACAGCGAGTCCCCTGACATTCATCGCACAGCTGGTCATCCAGGACGTATGGCTTCACTTCCACCTGCACAAACAGATCAGACTGTTTACATGCGTGGAAATGTATTGCCTTACTTGTTGTGGGAATGTTTATACAGTGAAACTTACATCATACAGTCTTACATCATAAATACAGTTGTAGAACCATTAAGACCATTTTCATGACAATTAAGCACATTTTCCAACCAAATTCTTATTACTATCTTGATACATCCAGATATTTAACTTTTGCATGTAATACAGTATACACATATATACTGTGTCAATATACACACTTTTTGGAAGATTCTTAAACTTTAAAATTCTAATATTTAAAAATCATTTTTATTTTCAAGATTATTTTGCATTACAGTAAGAAGTATCTCAAGTAATTGCAAGACTGGCATGATCAATGGCATGTCATTGAAGGGGAGTGTGCATGTTTTTTTTGTGGAAGTCAGCACTGACCCGTTTATCAATTTCTCCATGCTGCAGTTGTACAAAACGAGCACTGATAGCAGCAATGTAGCTCTGCTGATTAGAGAAGGCGACCCGCCCTGCTCCCTTGGGGTACTTTAGCTCAGGGTCTGTGTCAATGCCTGCGTAGCACACGCCACCATACAGCCTATCCATGATCATCGCCAGCTCCACTGTCAGAAACATAACATACTCAACGGTAAATGTCTGATGGCATATAATATACCATATCTATTACAACAAGCAAGATGCCATGATTTCAATGGTAACTTTGCTTAATTTGGTTAAGCTACTGGTTTAGCTAGTCAAACTACAACCCACGTAAAAGTAGCTAATGTAAGCTACAGCTGAGGTAATCTTTAGATATAGCTAGCTAGCTACAGTTCATGATTGTATTGAAAAGTATTGCATTATAATGAAGCTACTGAAAGAGTAAAGCTTAAATTATACAACTTCCAAAAACTATTACTTACTGTAGTTAAAAATTATACTACGTACTGATAAAACAGTGTTATTTACACAAAAAACTTAATATCTCAATTAGCGTGACAGCATGTAACTATAATTTAGATTTAATACAACGAATAAAGCTGAAAAACTCAGTAATAAACAGATATAAATGCATGTATTTTGTATAACGACAAACGTTAACAGTAAAATGCTATGCGGGAGCATTTGTCAGTAAAGGCCTGACTGAATCTGCAGATTATTTTAATTGTATAGCATATATATATGAAGAGTGTGTTTATCACCCAATCAACGCTGCAGGTAAGCAGCTTGACATGACAAAACTAGATTACATCTATTAAAATCAGCAAAGTTCTCCACATTACACACAGTGTGATATCAGTCTCCTGCTGTGTGTACAGCCGGTTATGGTAAGAATGATCAGGTTATGTTGCCTCATTTGTTTGCAATGTAGATAAGGTACAAAAGGTGCATTCATAGTCAAAATAGAGTCAAAATACTTATGGTGGTTGATGTACTTTATATTTCATTACATATATGTACAGAAGGCACCATAAATTTCTTTTAAAAGGTCAAAGAAGTGGGGAATCTACTAAGAGTATGAGCATGTTTAGGATGACTATGTATAAAACCCAACCCAGAAACAAGTCTATTTCTGCCAAAACGTATCCCTATGAATCAAAATACCTGCACGAAGTGGGCGTGGCACTCCACCCACAAAGATGGTCTTCCTTGGGTCCAGTGGCTGTGAGCCATCCATCACAAAATCACTATCATTAAGATTCCATGGGCGAATCTGGACCTGTTACCAAACCACACAGTAACAAAAGAAATAAAATATTAACAAAAAGAAACCTTGTTTGTTTTGTCAGAAATCAAACCAGTATTTCAGATGAAAATTTTCATTTTTTTCCCCAAAAAGCCGTTTAGACACACTGTTAAAAGTACATTGCTTTGAGCTGAGGTCCAGCAGAATAAATCCTCCTTACAGGTTTGTCTTTAATGGTGGGGCTTGAAACACACAAGTAGAGCTTTCCGTCCTCCTCGATGCAGGCATCAATAAGAGCCTGAACTGAACTTTCATCTTGAAACAAGAGGAACGCGTAACCTTTGGAAAAATGTTTTTTAGAATTAGTAATCATTAATTGTAAAAGGAGTTTTTCGACACCCTTTTAAATATCAGTGTTCTATAACATTAATTGGTTTTGAAATTAAAAAATCTTGCCGGTAAAGTCACTGACTACAACCCTAGTAAAAAACCCACTTTTTAAGTACCGTACTCTAATCAGCTCTCACCTTTTGGGGGGAAGTATGACTTGCTCTCTGCTTTGTGAGGCCAGTCCACAAACAGGTGCCCAAAACGGCGAAAACTAGCAGTTATCTCATCTAGGAAAGATAATATTGCAGAGATAATAGAACCTTAGCAAGCGGCTATCATGAAATCCACCACTGAACATTTAAATCTTTTTAGAATAAAGTGTAGAACAGAAGTTACCCTAAATGTGTTTAATACCTTCATCTATGTCAGGGGGAAGGCCACCCACAAAGACTTTGCGAGAATAACGTTCCACCCTGTCTCCATTCTGGTGAGGAAAGCAGTGGGGGGAACCAAGGCCGGGTAAGCTCTGATCAGATCTCTCCTCGTCTTGGAATCCATCTTCCATCGGGAACAGGGATGAGTGTCCTGAAGGGGGAAAAGGCAGGAATTAGTAACCATGCTTAGATTGGAGCATCTCAGTGTCCATACTGCATCCTTGCACCACAGAGTAAAATTAATTACATTGATTGATTATTTTGGGCAAAGCAATACTGAGAGAGAAATTTGTAAAGCGTAGAGATTTTTGCATTATGACAATTGTGTTCCTGTAATCAAACAAATCATAACCCAGTTTTAAATGAAGCAGAACATTTTCAGACTCTAGATAAATCAACACAATGTTTATTCACTTTGTGTCAGAATTGTGTAAAGAGGATGGATGTTTATCTATGGAACATTATGAGTTATGAGATTACCACATAGCAGCAACATAGTAGACATAATATTCAATAAGTAAAATGTACTACTACTTTTTTTTTACTTCACAGCTAAATTACAATAAACAATATAGCCACAGAGTAATATAACCAATTAGTCTAACTTTGTGACTTGCAGACACATTAATGTAGAATTTAAGTAACGTGTTGGTCAAATGTATGCATATGTTAGCTGTTTTATGACAGCAATATGACATCAATTTTATAAACGTATGCAACCAGTCAGGTCTAAATACACTTGACTGGATTTATGTTTTACACATACGGGCTTTTCTGTGAATTTAACAGCATTTTTCCATTTATGGTCAAAAAATACACAATGACTACAGGAAATGTTCCATATTGAATGCATGTGTGAACAAAGCTATACGATTGTTTGAGCTCAGTTAGGAGACTGATGTAAGAAGTCTACTGCTGTCAAAGAGTTTGAGCCGATCAAAGTTCGGAAGGGGCCGACGCTTCATGCAAGTGGATGAAGATAAATGTTGACAGATTACTGTAATGGCTGGAGATTCATGCCATGACAATACACAATCTCCTGCCTACTACCATACGTGTATGCAATGTATGCATTTAACATTTAACAAGTATGAACACTAGACACATTCTGACAACCTTGACATCATGAGTGGAAAAGGAAGAAAGACCTGATTAAATATTTAACAAAGATTAGAAAATGAATGAATTAAGAAATTAAAAGAAATGAATTATTACCCAACTAATAATGACATTGATGTGACTGATTCCCTCCACCATTGTTAGCATTTGTGCAGCTACTACTTCGGTCTTACATTTGAAAAATATTGTAAAAAGCTGTGTGGTAATCTTTTATGTTTGGTGCTTACATGGCACAGTGTGACATGGAGCTGCTAAAACCCCCTTATCCTCCATTTTATAAACCAATATATACATACATACATGTTGCTATAAAACAACATATTTGCTCTTTCAGACACCACTGGCCCTTTAAACTCAGTCTGTAACTGATGTGTGTGCGTGCACGTCGAAATGCTTTGTTGTTGATAAGCAGAGACGCCATTATGTGGGCCACTTCTATGAAATGGAGGCCCAACAGGTGATTAGGTTACACTGGAGAATATCTAGTCAATCTATAGCTGTGTGTTTTTGTAGCCCTGCACTACAGCTTCAGCAGTGATAAAGGTTGAGGGGCAGAGGCTATAGTATTAAATCTGTGTCCTCTGGCTCAGGCCACTCCAGCAGTTTTTTCCCCTGACGTGACAGAACACAGGCCTGAGCTGCTTTACAAGAGTTTATATAAGGGAGTTAGCCACATCCATGGCCTGAATGTGTGTGTGTGTGTGTGTGTGTGTGTGTGTGTGTGTGTGTACAGACCACAGAAAAGCCCCAATCAAATTTATCTCGCACTGACATAAAAAAAAATCAAATAACTGGAGTCCAGCAGGAAAGAGGCACATGGTCGATACACAAATGGAAATGAAGGCTGCACGAGTACATGCAAACAATCAACAATGTCCCGAACAACTCATGCAAATGCTGGATTATTCCACTCATATTTATAGATCATTTGAAAGTCTTTTGAATTTTGTTCATTGGGATTAAAAGGTTTCTTTACCTCGTCGCCTCCCATAATTCCTTGCTGCATGTAAAAGATGATGAATAAAGTAAAATAATACATTCCCACTGAAATGTGACTCTCTCACCAAACCATATAAATGAACAGTTGCACATAACTTTTAATCCATAATTGGACCATATAAATTTCATGTGTTTTGCACAAAGTGTGAAGAGTGTCATCTTATGCCAAATGCTTAATTTGATTGATTACATAACTTTACAAAAGTACCGTATATACATCAACAGCATATCAACATTTACTTCCCATTTCATTACTTTGGTTTGTCAGCTAAATGCTCTAGACTAGATTTTCTTGACTCAGTGACTCAAGGGAAGATTAAGTATGTTTTTTCAAGGACAAGGCTGTCAGGCTACCTGCCCAAACGTGTCCCAATTTAGAGGCCACTCATGAAAAACCACTACTGATTACTAAATGACTACTCAATGGAATCATGCTACATTTTAAAAGCTATTTGAAAGTTTTTTTTGAACACTTCCATAATGATTTTATATTCACATTTAATGTCATAGATTGCAAGGCTATGAGTAAGCTGTTTAGCCTTAGACAACACCTTATAGGTAGGGCCAGGACAACACATTGAATATTTACAATATATTTGTAATGACTTGCTGGTGAAATAAAACTAGGCAACATCATGAATAGGATTTTTAGGATAACTTTTATTTAGTTATTAACTTTATTAAAGTTTATTTACTTTATCAAAAGACTCTTGCTTCAAGATCTCAATATTTAGACAATATTTAGAATTTTTTGCTACAACACTACAGCCCTTTTGTAATTAAAAATATTTTTATTTTTTAGACTTAAAACAAACAATTTTTTTATTTCTTTCTTAAAGACATCATCTACAATTTGTGAAGTGTTGCTAAGAAAATTAGCATGTTTATTTTTTTCCCACTCTTGAACCTATGAGTGTAACCTAGAAATCCTTAAATAATATATATTCCATTCTAAAAACAAGCTTGATTGATTTTATTACACGATAATACATGCCTATTTGATTGAATTTGGAAAACACATCTTTTATTACAAGAACCAAGGAATCTGTCTTACAAGAAATTAGCTACATATTCTCAGTCATGAGTGTGTGTATATTCTTCATCCCTCATCTGCCTTATTTGAGGGTGAAACTGAAATATTATAAAAACAAACATTTGTGCCAATAGACTACAGCTAATACAAGGTTAGCGTTTCCTAGACACAAACACACACTTAGTTTTGCTGACTGTGTAAACACTAGGCTCCTGGGCCCATCCATTTACCCTACTGCTAAAGCCACTAGCAAACTTAACCAATAAAATACATGTACATACCATTTATGGGCAAGGGGCTGTCTCCTCCTGGATGGGTAAATCCAAGGCGACCTTTGAGAGAGAAGAGTATAAATCAGCTGCATGAATGAAATGAAATAAAGCATATCTGTCTGGCATATCAAACATTTGGTTTGTGGTAATGTGCAGTAGAGTAATAGGCCTCCAGTTTCCAAGTTTCCATATCCATTTGAATGTACAAAATAGGTTTAAGATAGCTTGATAAGACAAACTTTAATATGCTAAGCAAAACACAATAATGGAAATACAGAAAAAAATTACTCTTGGTCAATACAAGGCCTGATCACCACTGTACAGAGGAAGCATATACTTAAATGAAACCATACCATGCTACTGCCCCAGGAAAAACAGTCATCAGAAGTTGTGTTTGTTAGGTTTCCTGTGTTAAAATGATCTTCCAAAGTGCATGGTTTTGTACGACCACACCCCCCCCCCACCCCACACACACACACCAGAACGGCATATTTCTGGCATATCACAATACTCTACCAAATCTAGATCAATTTTTTTCTCATGCTGAGCTCAGCTACATTCAACCTCCCTTAGAAGAATGAGAGGAAACATCAAGTAAAACCAGCATGGCTGGTATGGACTGTTTCACTCCAGGGGCACGCTATAGTGTTAACATGGCTCTGGCAGCTCCCACCTTTTATTGTTTACTCTGAGAGCAGTCTGGTAGCCAGAACCATTGCACCATTTTGTTGAGAGAACAGAGAGTTCTTTTACAGGCACAAGGACAATGCTGGAAGCTATTCAAAGTGACTTGTACACTGGGCCATTTCTCTTCCGCTGTCCCTTGTTCGGGCATCTCTGCCACACTGGTTTGGTGTCCGCAGGGTCAGGCCTTTGGTTCTGGGGTGTAGCACCACTCTGTTTACCACAGGAGATGCGGTTGAGCCAGGCTACGTGTATAAAAAAAGAATGGGCCACTCTCATTGCAGTTAATGCGCTTCAATTAAAGCAACTTATATTTAAGCAAAAAAATATAATAGCGTTGCTTTTATAAATGTAAAAATAAAACATTTAACAATTGTTGTATTGTGTGACATCAAATGCTTCTGTTTAATCTTAACATGAAACTGTATGAACCCATTTTACTTCTGTAATGTAAAGTAATTCTGCATGAAACTGAAAATTTAAATATAGCTGCAAGCAGCAATTACAGGATCAAGCTGTTGATCAATCCAGGATCAGGATCAACAGTACTACGGGAAATATTTGTGGCCATCTCTGATAATGAGATTAGGAAAAGCAGTTAAACCTATTACAACACAATAAATTATTTATAAATTTTTACCAAATAGCCAGGTAGCACTGTCATCAAATCTGAGAATGTCAGAATGATGACACCTAAACAGTTTCAAGTCAATACACAGATACAGACTGAAGTCCATTTTTACTCTACGTCGAATTCGTTGACATGGTAAAAGAGATAGATTTGAGGAATCAACACAAATTCCATAACTTTTCGTTGTGCTACATACCAAGTTTTGTTCAAGTTAAACAAAAGCTGTAGGAGGAGTTTAAATAAGCAGACAGTAAATTGAATATGACAATGAATTGAATATGACAAATTTGGTATTGTAGGACTCGGTATGAGCCAAAGAATTGAAAGAGAAACTTGACAATGTTATTTTATTTGTATAATTTTTGTAAATTCCATTTTATCTTTTGACCTCTAGGGCTCCAAAGGTAACCTCAAATTATGCAGATGATACACAAGATAAAGGTACACAATTGCATTTATTAAATACTGCATTTTACAACAAAATTTAAAATGATCAATGCCCAAAATGGCCGACCATGGAACATCAGATATCATTTGACTCAGCATGCCTCACAGAATCTGAAGAAACCACTTTTAGACATAAAATGAAATCATTAAAAAATCATTAAAAAATGTGCAAGTAGCCTCAGGTCATGCCTGTAATGACATGCACCATTTTTCATGTCAACACACCAAAGCATTTCTAGAACAATTTTGTTATATATTTTGATGACACTGTAGGTCATATCAAGACTATAGTGATGAACCATATCAAGTTTTGTAACGATATGCAATTGAGTTTGTTAAAAACTGCATTTTATGACAAAACTCAAAAT
>JAZGTI010017931.1:0-11914 GCA_036877585.1 Botia kubotai
GTGTGTACTTGCGACAGTCTGTAATCAAATTTAAATTGCACTGTTGTGAGATAATGCTCTTAGATCAGGGAGGATAAATTTGTGATTGTTTGGATGCCCCCAAACACACACACAAACACTCTTGATCTGATTCAAGGTCGAGTGTCTGCTAAGCCTGGGCGGCCTCCAGTTAAACACTCGGGCTTCGTTCAGTGCTTTGAAGTCTTTGTTTGTTGGTTTGTCGGGCCGTTGTCGAAAATCTGTGCTGCCGTCTAGACATGACCTTGACTTATGACTCATTTGACGCCCCAATTTCCTGGAAAATATTTCCTTCAAATAAATATCATGAAATTAGTAACTGTTCCCGCCAGCACCAACTCCCCCCAACTTTAAGCCTGGTGTCAACTGACCTTGTCATACACGATGCCCAGTACACAGTGTATGATGTGCTTAGTGGCATTTGTATTATCGTTTAACCAGAAGACCATAATAGAGCAATAGAGACTCATTAAAACAGTCCAATGATTCCTGACGCTGTTACTGATTTAATTGAATCGTTTATTCATTTAGGAACATGTCTGCTATTAACCCTTTGACGCGTGATCATTAAAAAGTGAATGTCATATTAAGACAGTGTACGAATCTCAGATTGATTCACCAACACAGATGTTTTTTCTACCCTGAATTTGAGGTCCTGAGCTAGGCGGCTTTATCGTCCGTTTCGCACGTAGCCCATAGCGGAGTGAAATCAATACAAAAAATGTGTTCTGGTTTTATCTTCGGCACGGAGCTATTTTCAGCTTCAGTCCAACGCGCACCGCTTTTAAAAACGCTCACCGCGTTTTTACTGCTGTTATTGTAATATTTCTGTTGGATGTCTGGAGTGACTAGAGGGAAAACATCACGTAAGAACTTCCTCTGTGGCAGCTGAGCAACTGCGTGAGAAACACACACACACAGTCTAAACGCTAAATGTGTTGTTTCCTCAACTGCCCAGAGACGCTGCTTTGTGTGTGGTATTAAACATGAATTCATTACCAGTCTTTGATGTGGCTACTCAGCATGTGCTCTCTAGTCTGTGTGTGTCTTGCAGGCAAGCTTTCCAAAAGCCCCTGTCAGCATGCTGGGTGTATCTCCACTGGTCTCAGTTGAAGGGTCTCTGGCCTGGAGGTCAACTCATGTTCCCTGTTCTCTGGCTTCTGAAACGTGACCATCTGGAAATGGTCTAAGGAAACTATTGGAAGAGTCTGGCCAGATTTATAAGCCCCTGTTTTTGGATGACCTTGTAGATTTGCTGGTCGTAACCCACCCAACAATTGTAGGTTACGAGAATGTTTCCCTAGCGTTTTCATTAAGCCAAAAAGATGTTAAAAAGTTGTAAGAAATGTCGAAACGTCCAGTTTTTTGTTATTTTTTACATTTCTAAAACGTTTTACTAACAACTTTATATTGTTTCGATATGATATAAAACATTACAAAAACGTTCTACTAATGTTACCGCAAGAATGTTTTTGGTAACTGAGAGAACCTTTAGAGAACATTTGCCAACGTTTTGAGGATGCTTCCTGTTAGCTGGAAAATCTCATTGCTTGATGACTTTTTAAATGTTACTAGCACAGGTTGGCATGAAAACTTGCTGTTATTGCCCAACCATTTACAGAAAACTTGTAAACTGCAGATTACTGATGCTGTTACTGTACATCTGTTAGCTGTATGCCACCAGTGTAGCGAAGGGTCATAGTGGGGTCAAGGGTCACACGACAACCCTTTTCATCATGCGTGTTGATTTTTTTATCTGACTCATGTTTTGTTTCTCTCTCACTTTTAATGTATTCGGTAGCAACGATACCTGTAGCAATGTGAAGGGGTTGTGTGCTACAGTTTTGGGGGAGAACATTATCCCCCACTGCTTATATTACACACATTTACAACCATTTCCCTCCACACACATCTAACTCAGCTACGGTAAGACTGTTCTCACGCAGAATGGAGTGTGTGTACCGACCTCCTCATTACTCTCCTGTGCCTCTGTGTGGGCTAACTTTCCCTCCCTCCATGCACCTCAGTGGCTAATCATCACTGTGAAGTCCATACCCATACCCCTAACGTTTTAATGCCCACTACGTCCGCAAAGCAGTGATTTTTACATCTGTGAACCACAGCACTTAAGAGCAAGTGTAGCATACAATATCGGCCTGGTCACAGCTGTTTAAATACAGGACTGCGCTGCATATAAATGTGTGTAAGCACCAACAAGTTTTAAATGTAGTCCACAGACATGGGCCAGAACTTACTCCATTAACCTGAGGAAAAACAGTCTAGCAGTTAGCATTTTCATTGAATTGTCCCTGTGGTCCACCACTGCTAATACACATTGTCGTCATGACTGTATTGGAGAGCCCTGCCACTTCTTCAGCTGTGTCAGCATGCGAGCTGTGCTATCTGGAGAGATGGGAGAAAATCAGCAAACCATGCAAATCGCACACAGAGGGGAAAATCAATTAGAGGGCCAGAGGTCCGGCTGTGAGGTGTGGCACAGGCAGAGGAATTGTGCCTGTGCTTGCTGTTAACTCCTGGGGCCCATTGAGAACGGCATCCATTCATGCCAACTGTCAGCTCTCAGAGTGCCCTTTTCCATCTCCGCGTAATTACTCATGTGCTGGAAAACTGTCATGTGGCTTTAATAATTTGTCTTCTAAGGCCGTGAGGTGTAATCTTGTGAGGTGTAGAATCTGTTCTGTTGCTGTCAAAGCTAATATCTTTAATGCTAACACTCTTCTGTTCTCTCTCACTAGGCAAGCACAGAATGTCCCCAACTTCAAGAGAAGACTGAATACTGATACCAAGTACGGGTGGTGAGCAGTGGACCGAGACACACTTCCCAAAAGGCACCAGGACAATGGCTTCCCACAACAGGAGATGGAACATTTTAACTTTTTCTTGCTGCATCATTGTCTTGTTGGTTTCTCTTGAGGCTACCAGGCCCCAACAGCCATTAGCAGCTTCTAGAGTACATGAGGAATACAGTACATTCCGGGCTGAAAATCCCGAATGGACCTTTAACCATCTGGCTGTGGATCTCAGAAATGGGAATGTGTATCTTGGGGCAGTGAATCGCATTTACAAACTCTCACCTGGGCTGGAAGTACAGGTGTCGCACCAGACCGGTCCGGATGAGGATAACCGGAACTGTTACCCACCTCGTATAGTTCAGCCTTGTAGCGAACCGCTAACGTTGACGAATAACGTCAACAAGATGCTGCTCATGGACTACCGTGAGAACCGGCTGCTGGCCTGCGGCAGCCTGTACCAGGGTATTTGCAAGCTGCTTCGCCTGGATGATCTCTTTAAGCTTGGAGAGCCCTTCCATAAAAAAGAACACTACCTCTCGGGCGTCAACGAGAGCGGCTCCGTGTTTGGAGTCATCGTGTCTTACGGCGACGCCTCACCTGATAAACTGTTCGTGGCTACAGCTGTTGACGGACGACCGGAGTACTTCCCGACCATTTCCAGTCGTAAACTCACCCGTAACTCCGAGGAGGACGGAATGTTCGCCTACGTCTTCCATGATGAATTTGTGGCCTCTATGATTAAGATCCCGTCAGACACCTTCACGGTGGTCCCAGACTTTGACATCTATTACGTCTATGGGTTTAGCAGTGGAAATTTTGTGTATTTTCTCACATTGCAGCCCGAAATGGGAGGAGGCCCGACTACGGGGTCGTCCTCGGCAGGGCGCGAACAGGTTTACACTTCCAAACTGGTGCGACTCTGCAAGGACGACACAGCGTTCAACTCGTACGTCGAAGTTCCTCTTGGTTGTATCAAGGATGGAGTTGAGTATCGCCTCCTGCAGGCTGCCTACTTGTCCAAGGCCGGTACTATCCTGGCACGGTCACTTGGCGTAGGACCAGATGATGACATTCTTTATACCGTGTTCTCCAAAGGTCAGAAAAGGAGGCCTAAGGAGTCATCTCAGGAGTCTGCACTCTGTGTGTTTACTTTGAAAGAAATCAATGAACGAATCAAAGACAGGCTGCAGTCCTGCTATAAAGGAGAGGGAACGTTGGACCTTGCCTGGCTTAAGGTCAAAGACATCTCGTGTAGCAGTGCGGTAAGTGTATTCCACACAGCTCCTTACCAGTACTAGCCCTACCATTAGCAGTGCAATACTACTTATGAGGGTTACTATAGTAACATTATATGACTCCTAATAATTGATGTGAACACTGTTGGTAAATACCTTGCTAGTCAATAAATCATATACGAATTAAAGTTTTAAAACGAGACCGTTCAAGTTTTTTACCAAACTGTGGAGCTCAATTTTAAAGCACAAAGGATCACAAATCTGGTAGTGCCTGCTGGCAATGTAATGCTACTTGTGATCAATTACCACTGGCTGTGCTTTAACAAGCTTTTTGACAATATAGGATAAGGTTTGGAAATAAAGTGACTTTTCAATGGTTCTCTTGAAAGAACCATTTCTTTCCCGAACTGAAAGTATTGAGGCCTTCATAATTCTGAGTCATATTTCCTCCATAGTGGAACAACGTTTTTATGCAGTAGATGGAACTAATCAATATATCTGTAAACATATATACTGTGTTTGACAGTTTGCGTTTCATCGTCCATTGAAATGTCACCACTCAGAGCAGTGAGCAATTACTACAATTTTGACCAGTTCAGAACAAAATAGCTCACTTGATCCAGTAGGTTTTCCTTCATTCATGTTTTTCAGACAAGCTGTAGAAAAATGCAATTGCTTTTCTTTGAAGATTAAAACCGTTAACATTGTATTGAATTTCTGCCAAGGCAAAAATTATTACGACACATTCGGCCCGGCACCAGACCAACAACATTCTCGCCTCCTTCAAGAAACATCACTGCTAGTTAAATTTTGCACGTCAAATGCTACAGCAAAAATAATGTTGAGGCAGTTACCTTAAACCATGGATACCATTAATACCATGGAATTCTGTATGGAATCTTAT
Source organism: Botia kubotai (assembly GCA_036877585.1). Taxonomy (NCBI): domain Eukaryota; kingdom Metazoa; phylum Chordata; class Actinopteri; order Cypriniformes; family Botiidae; genus Botia; species Botia kubotai. The sequence goes on from JAZGTI010017931.1 coordinate 4,971, forward strand.
ACGCTCTTAATGTCATGGTACCATTCCAGAAATTTCTGCAGAGTATATGGGGTAATATGAGTGTTTTTATGAAAGGTGTGATGTCAAGATTTTCCTAAGGGACTGAAGTAATGATGAACTAATGGTGTAGTTGGCACACACACACACACACACACACAACTTAAAAGGCACTCATAAGAATAAATGGGCAGCAGGCTGTGTGTAAGTGTTTCTGGAAAGGTGTGTGAATAGAGAGAGGTAGAAAGGAACTTATGTTGAGGAATGGTGCCATTTCTGCATGCACTGCAGTGTGGACACTGCGGCATATATTAAAGAGCGTGCACCACAGCGAGGAGAGAGAGAGATGAATGGTCTGCGTCTCTTCCTCTGGTAACTATGGCTACTAGTTCCTCATTTAAAAGCAAGACGAGTGTTTGATTGGTGAAAGAAAGCGACAAGTGAGCTCAAACACACTATATCTGACTGATAAATGCTCTGCTGTTGTTAAAACGGTTTTGCTGGAGAGCCGTTCGCTCTATGAGACATGTAGATAGAGATATACAGATGCGTGTATATACGCAAGTCGCGTCTGCCAGGTGTATAGATGTAAATGCTATTTTAAATTTAAAAAATTAATTCACTCGACATTACGGTACGTCATATTACAAAAGTTAAATGCGAATCGCTAATACAGTTTGACGGGTCTTTTTTGAAGGGATTACATTAGAAATAAAGCCGCTTCTAAACACGCCTTTCGAATAAAACACCTACTCGTAAACAGATTCCAAAAGCTCGCAGAACAAAGCAGGAATAACTGAAGCTGTCCCAGAACAGGAGAGAATGACACGTCTCTTGTGCGGTTCTGCCATTGATGTTAAATGCTTTTGGGCCACTGCGTTCCTGGATATGCGCGCAATGGGGCAACGTAGACGAGATAAATAGCGGAGAATGACAGGAGTGAGCGAACGGCACTCGAACCCACGATCTGCACATGGGAGACAGATGTCTTACTAATATAATTCACATGATTTTACAAGAAATGCAGTTGTCGGTCTTGGATGGGTTTGCGTTTTTTAAATAATGCATGGAAACTGTGCACGGACGTGCCGGAATGCTGCTGGAGCGCTCGGCCTGCGTCACGCGTTACGAATACAAGCTACAGAGCACAAACCAACCAGCGATTTTTTTTACGTTTAGTAAAGGGAGGAAAAATCCCAATAGTGACTTGGTAGCATTTTGACTGCTTTGACATGAAAGTCTAATTAAGTAAGCAGAGAGCCGCAGAGAGCTCAAGAAAGCCTCTCTTCATGAATGCCAAGATAACAGTCTCTCAATATTCAGCGCTCCGCAAACACTGCATCAACATGACATGATAGTGATGCAGGTGGGTGAAGATATGAGAGTGATGTATATCTTAATATCCTCAGTGTACCCTCTGCGGATATGATAAGGATATTATACTGTGAAAAATCAAAGCGTAAAGTAAGCCCGGCCTCGTACAAGATATATCTGTACTTCTGTCCAAAATACGAGGATTCACTTACAGTCATATTCATGTATCATGGGCGGACAGGTGACACGGATGAAAAGCTTTTTGATTATATTAGATATGTATCATAAAGAATAATATGAAGAAATATGAACATGAGCATATTGAGGCCCATGGGTGAGAACATTTAACATGAATTTAATATGAATTTCACACACACACACACACACTTTTAAATATATAGCTTTAGCATTAAATTTACCTTGTAAAAAAAACAAAAAATTTTAAACAGCGTAAGCGGTTGTTCACACAGGGCACAATTATTTGTTTATTTTGAAAATAAAAATCCACTTTGCTGGTGTTTTGGAGACACGTAAATTAAATTAAAGGTTTTTTGAAAGTGAGTCTCAAGACACCCGGATTCTGTTCCATTCTGTTGCACTGTGTCCCACGGTTTGGTGTGGAACACAAAAACGTCTCGTGTGAAAAGTCCCAGGAAGCGTTTGCTATTTTAATGTTTTCCGATGACAGCTTCTGCTAAAAGAACAGTTTTTATCGCTACGGTTACCAGGGTACATTATTGTAAGGGCCGATGTGGTGTGTCAAGCAAAAGCAGAGATGTATTTATTTCTACATGCTTGGCTCACTCTTTCAAGCTTTCTGTCTGCCTGTTCTTACATGATGTGTGTGTGTGTGTGTGTGTGTTTCCAATTAATGAACAGATGAGCAGCCTTACTGCTCATTAGGGCAGTCAGACTGCACAGAGGGCCACTGTTAATGTCACATATAACATGCACACACACACACACTCACACACACACACACTCACAAAAGAAGGGTTGTGCATTTCACAGTGTGTGTGACAGACTGGCCGTCTTCATTTGTTCATTAAAACAGATTTGCATTAAATCTTTCAGGATTACATTAATGAAGTCATCTCACACACACACACACACACACACACATATCACACTCAATGGTTGTGCTCTCACCATCATTAAAAGACAATTGCGCCTCTTTGAATCATGCGCCACTATATTACAAGTGAGCCCTTAATTATGTTTAGACAAGACGTGATGCAAAAAAAGCACTCGTTTATTACATTAATTTTAATGAAAAAAATGCTTTTTTGCAGGTATATTTAGCTTTCATTCGCTAGTCAAACGAAGTTTATTTTGTCTTACAGATGTGTTGTAGAGATTTTAAAAGCGGGACCGTGTTCTCTTAATCTCAAGTCCTGGGTTCGATAAGTCACGCTCACAGCTTTACTCCCACAGGGTTACAACTGGCAGCTGTGCGCTGCTATTTACAGATCAGACACACGGAGAGGAACTCAAATGCAGAAGCAGGGATCTGAGGCCCACTCAAAACTACTGTAGCTTCAGCTCAGACTTCTGTGCCCGTGGGCCCAGACAGACGAGCGTTTAAACCAGAACAACAAAAGACAGTCTGAGGTTTGTTTTGTGTATGGGATTGATCTCAGAGCATAAGAAAGGCAAGCTGTTCATATTGGTCGGTTTTTGCAGGGCCTCAAACATATATTTTAAAATAATTATAGTTTTAAATGATGTAGCATTTATGTGTTATTTCATGCTGTTACTACTGAGATTCTGTGCTTCTCTGCTAGGAAGAGAGAAAATAACGTAGAATTTAATTTGGCCTGATGCCCGTCCATAGATCATTCTGTGCTGACATCTGACCTATTAAAAAAAACCTGCCAGCACCCCACGTTCCCCATGTCAGCAGAACAACGTGTGAAAATGAGTCTGGCACAGTCAGTTCACAGTTAAACCGTCTTCTGAAGTGATGTAAATAAGACACCCCCCCAACCCCCCCAACCCCCAACCATGTCCCCACAGCTCACATATCGGGCTGAGCGATAAGAACATTAAAAATGAAGATGCGGTCTTTCATTATTATTTATAATCAGCTCAATTAGAAGTCATTAAAATCAGGCTATAGGCTGTTCTCTCACAGCTGTCAGTCTCTCCGCACGCTCATTACATATTAGTGCTAATAATTACTGCTTTTCACCCTGCCAGACACACCAGCCCTTTTTAGACTGTAAAATCAGCCGACAGTTCTGCTTAGCTTCCATGTGTTATTTTATTTGCATTAAATTACAGTAAAACACACCGATCTTCTAAAAGGGTTTTTGGTTATACTTTATTATTAACGTGACCGAAGTGAAACTTAGCTACGAATTCGAGTCGAGATATAAACTGGGGGAACCATTTTATGAGATGGTGTGACATGGTTTTAATCAGTCCTCGGCACCGCACGCAGTGCATTTCCATTCATTAAAATGGATCTCCAGGTTTATTGGCCTCAGTAATTACATCTCCCATCGTAACTGCTGCAGCAAAGGTCATAATCCATCATACGATCGTTAAGATCGCTAATTACACTAAACTCACTCATGTAGATGTGAAAGGTTATGCGCTCCAGCACTTGTTGAAAATTGTCGTTTTTTCCTTTCGTTTTGTTACTCCGTAAGCGTTCGAGTATGTTGTTGTGCACGCAAAGCGCTGATCGTTGTTGACACACGCGAGCGTGCTTACACAAGCGCGTTTGCAAACACGCTCGTACGCAGAGTTGTTTTGGTGCTGTATTGCTTTTGACAGTTGAGATCATGCATAAACATGATTCGCATCATAAGCCCGGCAGCTTTTCCTTCCGCCTAACCTTCCTTAAAGTTTTCACACGTACAGGAAAAAATAAACGGTACGAGGCACACAAATACTGGTTCAAGCGCACACAAATGCAAACGCAAACCTCTAGTGTCGTTTTGTCACAAATGCTGATGCCTTCACATTTAAAGGGTTTCATTGATCTGCATGGGGTGATGGAGTCAGTGCGCGATGACATCATCGCCAGCCACTGCATGTTTTTGTCATTGAGCTTTACTCAGACAAATCAAACAAATGACTGTTTTCCGATTGGTCTCCTGAACTTTGTGTCACGTCAGGAATCTGGCAAGTTTCTCATTAACCCGTGGAGGTCTAGCAGGCGATGTTTAACATCTATGTTTAAAGAAACTCAAGGAAGTGTACAGCAGATGAAGGAAGGCCTCACAGCCCACCTGCTTTTAGATACCATCACAGGCCTTTGATAATCCTGTCCTGTGGCAGTGTTTAGATGTTGGCCTCCACTGTATATCTTAACACCAGGGTAATGCCATGAAAAGGGATTACAGGGTTTGATTTAGATCAGTAACACTCATTTTGATACCTGACGTTGTCTTTGAAGTCGGAGGTGCTGATATTGCCCAGTGTTGAAAGACCAGTGTTGAGTTGCATCATGCTGACAGTGTGCTTTTAAATAGAGGTCTGTGCTATGAAAGCAGTAGCGTACAGAATGTCACCCGCAGTGTGAATCAGTCATTAAGTCATTCAATGTCATTACACACAGAGAGTTACCCCTCATTCGGTCTTAGAGGCGATCTCTGGCTGAAGTTAAGACAAGTGTGAGCAATGAGGAGCGAGAGAGAGGAAATAGAGGGATTGAGTGCCATCATGCAGTTCACTTTTCTGGGAATGGTCGCCGTTATTGTCTCGATTATCCAATCCTGAAAGCATCAAGGAACAACTACCTCAGGGCCATGAGGGGGCATGTGCAACTATATAGTTACATTTTACAATTATGGTGAGTTTCTAAAACACTGTGAAACTAAGTCTTAAAAATGTGTTTTGTTCTCATCTAGTGGCCGTTAAAATTAAAAACCGCTGCGTGGTGCCACCGGCCAGATTGACCGCAGAATGCAGCAAAACAAACGCATAGCAAAAAAACCCAACAACAACAGGTTAAATGCAGCAGAATTGCGAGCGCCGAAGGACCGCCCCGCTCCGAGCTGATTGAGTGTTGATATAATTACATGAAACACGGAGCTGAGCTTTGTGGGAAATAATGTCTTTGTGGCTAACAACAATCCCTGCGTGAGATTTTACTTCAGCGGAAAAGAGCGGGAAAAGACTCTGAAAGGCTAATTATATGACTGCAAAATTAGCTTCTTGAAGAGGCGATTTATCATCTCAGTGACGTACAGTCGTACTGATCAGGGTTTATTTGCATAAACGGAGCATTTTGATCAGTTCTGATCTATTAATTGGGCGTTTGGCACCCTCACGGCTAACAGTGAGGAATACAAAATATTTTTCTTAGACTATTTTATTCTATTCTTCATGGTTGTCACTCGTCAGATTATGCGATATGACAACGGTGGACTCATGCTGTGACATCATCTGTCTGTCTTTAAGCTCATAGAGAGTTTAAGTGGTTCAAAAAAACATTTTGGAGTGTAGTCTGGTTCTGTCTTTCAGTTCCTGCATCTGGTGCTGCAGTTCAAGCCCTGACCCTTTGTCAGGGGTTCCTTTGGCTTCCCGTGCCAAAGTTTCCTCAAGGTTGGTCCCTTATGTGCTCGGATTGGACAAAAGATCTGAAAAGGGCTTGTGAAAGAGCATCTGATTTCAGTTGTCGTCTTCCTGTGAAGGGACACAGAGACGGACGCTTTGGGAAAGAGAGACGCTTTGTGCTGCGGGAGGCAGGCAGGCAGCGAGCGCTCCGAGTGACCTGATTCGGCTTCCACGTTTCTGGAACGAGTTCAAATGGAAAAACGGCGCCTGTACCGATCCAGAGGCTTTAAGATGCTCCTCTTTTTTTATACTTCGAGATGTGCAGCGTGAAATCGCAAATAACAAGTCGGCTTGTTCATGCACTCATGCACTCGGCTTGTTTATGAGGGAGTTAAAGATGGAAGGAAAGACTGAAAGGTAAAGAAAAGGTGAGCGACAGGATGCAGGAGAGATTTAGGGGCGGGGCCTTGAGAGATGGTGCATTTCATTAGATTGCAGCACATGGGGGATGATTGGCATGTTGTTACCTCGCCAGAAATAACGTGGCATATGCCAATGAAGAGATGAGAAGACACTTGCTCTGTCTCTAAACTGTCTCCCTCCCCTCTGTGTCACTGGCATATGTGACCTGCCATGTGAGGCCTGGGCCTTCTGATAAAACATCTACAATGCCAGAAGGCTTCAGTCTGTGTCACACATACTTGTGGCAGGATATGACTGTTATTGTGTCTATTCTAAAACTACCCGTCAGACACACACACACACACACACACACACACACACACAGAGTGGAAAAAACGTTAGCAAGGACTCAGTGGTCTGAAATAACAATACTTCTGAACCTAACCCAGCTAACAGGAAACATTCTTAGAACGTTGGCTAACAGTCTCTAGAAGTTATAAAAACGTATTTGCAGTAATGTTGGTAAAACTTTTTAGCATAATATATCATATATATCAAAAACATTATTCTGAAGTTGTTATTGGAACGTTTTGAAAAGCAATACCAATAATACAAAGTTGAAAAAGGATGTTTTGAACATTCCTACAACGTTAATTTACAACGTTTAACATTTTTGTTACTTAATGGAAACGTTAGGGAAATGTTCTTGCAACCTAAAATTG
>JAZGTI010017932.1:0-11914 GCA_036877585.1 Botia kubotai
CAAAAATCAAAATAATGATGGAATAAAATCATCATTTCAAAGACTTCCTCATCTCCTCATTTCAATACAAGAAGGTTTCGGAGACCCAGCGAGCAGCAGGCCAGGGTCTCGCTTAACCGAGAAGACCAGCAGCAGACCTGAGGTGAGCTCAGGAACAGAGGCTCAGCTCAGCATGTGAGCAGAACGTGGATTTTAGGATGAGAATCTCTGGACGTCTGTCAGTGTGATCCTGTGAGATTCATGCAGAGGACCAACTCTGGTTTCCTCATTCATCTTAGCTGACCATACCCATAAAACACCAATTTACATATAAACATAAATACAGACTGTTTTACCATATGATGTTATTTTTCACTGTACTACACTGACAATAACTTTATCCGGTTTTAAATGAACAAAATGAGCCAATAAAATCACTGCATTGTTGAATCTAAATTAAACCCATAATGTGAAAGTGAAGTGGCGTCAGTTCTTATGTCGGGTGAAATCGAGATTGTAAACACAATCCAGATTGACCTTCACTCCTTGACCCATGTCGTCACTTCAGAGGTCAACTCTAATTATAAGGTTCTCCGAAGGCTTGATTCTGGATTTTCGTCTCCTCCAGACTCACAGATAAGAAAAACGCATATTTCCTCACTTCTCACAGGCAGTGATATAGTGGGTCTTCCACATAAACGTTTGTTCTTCCATTAATTGCTTTCTGCAGAGTGTGGTATGGTAATGCAGGAGCTAAACTTTCATCTGTGACCTTTCTCAGGAGAGGTTCCTGTCTCCTGGGATATTAAGCTTTTCTGCTGAGCGTGGAAACCCAGCTTTGCCCTTGAAGATGCGTGGGCGGGTGATCTAAATAGCACGCTGTGCTGTCATGAATCTAAAAAAACCTCACTTTCATCATGAATGTGGGCAGCAGCCATGTCATCATGCACATCAAAGAAGCAAATCTGATGAGACAACATCTATAGAGATCCAACAAGCCCAAAGTAATGGTGTTAAAAGAGGGTCATGAAACACCACAGGGTGGCTTTTGTACTAATCAAGACGGTACGACAGAAAAGTAACTAACAAGGGATGATACTTACTAACAAATGAGGTCTCGCCGAGGTAGCCCCTTCTTCTTAAAATGACTTCCAGGAACTTGGCCTCCTCGTTCACCTGGTAGAGCTCTTTCTCCAGAGAGATCCAAGCCCAGCTTAACCGGAACTGTTGGTTCTTTAGCTTGTTCCCCCCTACAAAATAAACAAAATGTAAATACAAACTGCATTATTTGACTCAATATTTGTGTGTAATACGTACTTTTCAACAGATCAACATTATTTTAGCAATGTGTCACATTCAGCTCAGTCTCTAAGTGTGAAACCTAGCAAGCAATTTTAGGTTTCGAGAGCATTTCCATTAGGGGACACAAACATTAAAAATGTAAAATTTAAACTTTAATCAAAACGTGCTTTTTTGACATTGTATTAACGCTTTGTTTTGGCTATCAGAATGTAATTCAAACATTTTTTAATTCTTTAACGTTTTTATAACGTTCCTCACCAGGTACTTATGGATAACATTTGATATATAACATTAAAAAACGTTGTACTAACATTACTGCAAAACATTTTTTGATAACTTTAAGAGAACTTTTACAGAACGTTAGTCAATGTTCCGAGATTGATTCCTGTTAGCCTGTTAGTGATATTTGTGTCGTCCACAGTTACTGTTTATGTAAAGCCTTCTAAATCGCTCACTTATGAGGTTCCATGGTGTTCTAATGTTCCCTTAAGAGTCAGCTGAATAAGTAGACAGCGAGGCCGCGCACTAGAGAGCTACTTATTTTTTAACACTGTGTCATGTGAGACTGAAATATTTGCGGTGGGTGGACATTTATATAGTAAATTTTTCTCTATTGGATAGTGTATTGGATATTGGATATCAAACCAAGCAAAAACATACAAAATTTAGACTTCCATCAGTTTTTATCAGAAGTATGCCGAGGCTTTCTCTTTGAAGCAATGACTTTAATACGGCCCACTGAGGTTTACTGGAGTCGACTCCTCCAGTTCATATGGGTATCTTATTCATCTCGACACCAGCAGTGTGATATCAGTCAAACTCTGGGACGCAGCGGCGAGAGGAAGCGCAGGTCTAATTGCTTCGTTTCTAATTAAAATAAAAAAGGTTTGTCTGCTTCCTATCGGAGTTAGTCTGTTTTATCATCTGCGTTTGAAGTAGAATTCAAAGTGAGGGTGTGTTACCGCAGGGCATCCCGTCCACTTACAACGTGCACACAAAGACAGCCCCACACACACACACATCAAACACACACACATCAAACACACACTTGTTTTTATGCCTTGTGGGGACCTCACCCTAAACTTAAACACAGAAACCTTTCTGCTTTTTTACATTTTACAAAAAGCATCATTTAGTTTGTTCCATAATCAGTTTCCCTCGTTCTTGACCGCCAGCTTGTCCCCACAATGTTGGTATGTGTGACTTTTACCATCCTCGTGGGAACATGTGGTCCCCACTGTGGTAGAAAAACAAGCACACACATACACACACCATTTTCTATGATATAGGAATGCAAATATGGACACAAAAATAATGCGATATAACTAGTCAATCTGTGCTCATTAAATATTCATAATCCAAACAGACTATCTGTTTGCATGTGATGTAATAAAAATTAGTGTCTTTTGGTTCAATAACATGTGTCTTCTCTGCATCAAAGACATTAATAACAACATCTTGTGCTCAAGTGCACAAACAATTCTTAGTTTATTAAAAAGCTCTCAAGAATGAAACGGACTAGAAATTCCCAGTCGACAAATCCCACAGAAATGTGTACAAAATAAAAAAAAACAATCAAGATTAAACAAGATTAAAATGATTCTTAAAGTTGTATTGAAACATAACATGCAACACAACCAGAATCTTTTGTATACTGATAAGCTGTGCCCTAAATATCTGTTTCTATAAGAAATCGAAAACTGGCGTCATCAAGCTTGTTTATGGATTCACACACACACACACACACACACACTTTAGGTTTCTATACTTTGCAGGAACTTTCCATAGACATAATGACTTATACTATACAAACTGTACATTCTATTCCCTAACCCTCACCCTACCTCTGAACCTAACCCTCACCGAAATATTCAGGCATTTTAACATTTTCAAAAAAGCATCATTTTGTATGTTTCATAATTAGAGAATCAATTTCCCTCATGGGGAACACTGACTGGTCCTCACAATGTAGGTGTGTGTGACTTTTAGCATCCTTGTGGGTACATTTGGTCCCCACAATGGGAAAACAGGAGGACACACACACACACATTCTCCTACTGACCAACACAAAACCAAAATGCTATTCTGCAGTATAACAAAACAGAATAAACGGTCTGTCTGATAGACCCGTCCAATCAGCATTTTGAGTAGCTCTTTATCTGTTGGCATGTTACAGTTAAAGACAGGAAGTGAGCAAGAAACATACATTGTAATCTATAGGCTTGCGCTGCTTCCATTGTACCAAGTTATCAGTATCAAGCTAAACTGCGGCTGTTTGCTTTTGGCAACACTACACACACCGTTTCCACCCTGCATGCCCCTCTTTTACCCCCTCTGCCAAGTTGTCACACTCTGTAAACCTCTCACGTCCAACAATCTCTGTTTCCCTTTCATGCAAAGGGCGAGACACGCACGTCAGATCGGTTTATAGTGTGCGTGAATGTGTGTGCTTGGATACATCAAGGAAATGAGTGTGCATATCACCTGCTCAGAGCTATTTCTGTGTTGTCTGACTCAGTCAGTAGTCAATATCTGTCGATACGTTTTCTTACCTACAATTCACAAACACATTCATCTGAACATGTAGAAATTGGACAGTGAGAACTTAAGTGACGGAGATTAAATGCTGAAAGGGCCCAAAGTACCAGCCAATAACCTTTTATTAAGCACGTCACCTCTGATGTTTCGTATTCAACCCTGAACAAACACAGATCGACTAGAAGAGACACTGATGACACGCTTTTCTCTGAAGGATTTGTGAAAGCTGCTTTCATGAAGCTTAACAAGCCCCAGCAGAAAAAAACTCCTCAAACTGAGAGAAAATGACTTCCATGAGGGCCTGACAGAGAAGAGAAATGAACTCAGACTGACGGAGGATTCAGATCAGACGTCAGGTGCCTGGCTCATCTTCAAAGTCCGGCATTTTGCAGAGTAATTGGCGTTGTCTACAACTTTTGATGAAAGAGAATCTGAGATTCTCCGAATACAGATATTTATCGACTCCTGTGAAATCTGCTGTAAGTGATGACGTGAATCAACGCGCTTCACTTCAGAGGCGCCGGTATTTCAGGTAAAATATTGTTCAGCTGTACGTTTAGTGGTTACAAAAAATGATACACCTTACAACTCATTCACCTTCTCCAAGCAAACGATCTCTATTGAGGTGTGTGTACGAGTTTGTTTTGTGTTTTGTGTGTATTTACTTTTTTTTACAAATTTGGACCCAAGAGTCAACCAAGTCTGGCGAATCTGAGCAAAGCATCATTTCAGGGACATTCTCGTTTGTAAAAAAATTAATTAAAAAACACGGTAAACAAAGTTTTTATTTTTAAATTTAAAAATGCAGAAAGTTTTCTGTTAGGGTTAGAGTGTGTGTTAGGGTTAGGTTACAGTCTTTTCAACTAGCTGTGTGTAAAAACAATAGTCTATAGTCTATAGAATGCCCCCATTTAATCCCAGTGTGTGTGTGTGTGTGTGTGTGTGTGATCAAGCTACAAATGTATACACTATAGGAAGCCTATTGAGTTTAAGTTCTGCTCTGTGTACATTATGTCTGTCAGCTTGATAACACCACAAGCCTTCACAATCAGCAGCCTTCACCCTTAAATAAACCGAGCTTCCCCACAAAGATCGTTTCAGAGGTTTATCTCCCGCTGTGCTACAGTCAGTGAATCATGTAACAAAGATGAATTTATCCCATTCATTATATCCCTCAGATTTAAAGCGCCTGCCAAATGACAAGCAATCTCGCATAATCTGTTCCCTCACTGTCTTTATCCTCCACGTATGTTTCCCACTGACAGAACACCTCTTGTTTTACGTTCACGCGCGCTCATTTTAGACATAAAAACACAGCCGACATACGACAGACACACCACCGGCGTTTCATTGTACTGGAGCTCGCTGGCAGTTCAGGTATTAAAGGGTGAGATTGTGTTTCAGCTGAATACACCGACTTCAAAGAGCTCAAGAAAACCTCCCAGTTAATCTATAACTGAAGGTTACTTCGCTGAGCGAGTTTCATTAACACCGATATTTTCTCAAGCTGCTGTTTTCCTCAAGAATAACAGGTCACGGTCCGCTGCGTTTTCTAGAACCACCTTTAAAAATGAGCCACAACTCACTGCTTTGATAAACAACTTTAGAGAAAAGCACAAGGCACACACATACAGAAACGTTAGGTTTCTGTGCTTTGTGGGGATTTTCCATAGACATAATGACTTTTATACTGAAAAACTGTATATTCCATCTGCTAAACCTGACACCTGAACCAGATAAACATCAATTAGTATGTTTAATAATCAATTTCCCTTGTGTGTGTGATTTTTACCATCTATGACGGGACGTTTGGTTCCCACATTGACCGAAAAGCAACACACACACATATACACACATACATAGAGGAAATAGAGGAACTTATACACACAGCATACATACATACACACATATATAAACTGTATATATACATATATATATATATATTAGTACACACACACGCATATATGTATATACATACAGTTTTATATTTATGTGTACTGTATGTATGTAGAAGATATATATGCACACACACAGACACATGGCACATATATATACATATATATAGTCGCTGTGGTCTTAACACAGTATGTCCATCATCTAAAGATAATGAGCAAGACATCAGCACATGATGGACAGATTTATTATAAATGAGACCGTGCGCTGTGCCAGCTCTGTCCTCGCGTCTCTCTGTCCCCGCGTCTCTCTGTAAGCAGCCAGTCTGCAGACTGCCCTTATATGGTGACTGTAGAGAGCGAGGGGCCCGCGTTGCCCACCATCAGTCTCTCTCTATCAGACACAGAGAAACTGGGCACTGAACCTGCCTGTTAGCCATCAACGCTAATACCGCGGCTAAATACAGACTGGACTTTTGATACACTGGAAAGACTGAATATTGTTATTGGCTTTTATGTTTTTATCTTGTTAGACAAGTTAGTTTGATCTATTATATTGATTTCACCCTCTGATTCTATTCTGTTTAAAAAGTTTAAAAACAGAAAACTATGAATTATGAAATATGAAATATTTAAGAGGCATAAAAAATTGTGTCTGATGTCTAATCACAGATTTCCCCAGCTAACAATTTTAGGTTGTAAGAATGCTTTCCTAACATTTCCATCAAGTTACAAAAATGTAAACAATTCTAGGAACCTTCACATTCTAGAAACATCCATATTTTCTTGACGTACATTTTTTTCTTGACTAACATTATTGCTTGGTTGATTGGTAAGAACATTATTCAGACAATGTTTAAATTCTGCAAACGTTTTTAAAACGTTCCGCTAACAACTTAAGAATAACATTTTTGATACATGATATATATATATATATATATGTCTAATAAAGTTCAATTAACTACTTTTTTAAAAACATGTTTTAAGCTTTTAACATTATAACCAACATTCTGGAAACATTCCCTGTTCGCTGGACCTGTATCATAGCCTGAGACACAACTGTGACACTGTGTGACACTGTTAAAATCACTTCTGGAGACACACGTGACACTACTGGCGACTGTTTCTCAGGACAAAAATCAAACGCCTCCCTTTCTGCGTTTTGTTTCCAGTTCGCTAGGCAAGGTTGTTGTGGCAACCGTTCATGTCACTTCCTGGGTCACAAAAGCCGGATTCTCACGCACGCTTGTAAGGAGGAGCTGTCGGGAATTCACTGATTCAGCTCGGCTCATTTGAGTGTGGATTGAGGAGACAGGGAGTGAGAAAAAAGTGTGCTTACGGCTAAAGGTCAGAGTCTTGGGAGTGGAGCCATGCTCTGGTGACGCCACAGACAATGACTGGTGAGGTCACTTCTCTTGCACAAGTCCACCCCCCCAACCCCCCCTTCACAAAGATGAATGGAAACCCTTTGAACCGCTCGCAAACAATGCTGAAGAGCTTAAAAGTAACGCATTACAATATTGTGATCCTCCCAATATAAAATAACCAATAATGTTACATTGTTACCCGTTTATTACAGACATACACGTAGTGTGGAGATTGTCATGACAATGACGACGTTCACTTATCCCATAAATAACGTTCAAATAGAATTCACAATATATACTGTATCATAACATATATCTTGGGGTCAGCTGAAAGAAAACATTTTCTATGTCACTGATAAGCAAGACACTCCGTAAAACTACAATACCCATCATGCTTTTCTACAGTATTCATATTCCTACAGTATGACCGTCCAGTAACAACATAAAACAAGCAGCCTGGAGGCAGTGAAGCATTTCTATTTGAAATCAGCTTACACGGGTCGGCACAAAGCATTATAATACGCATTTAAACAAACACCAGAAGTAACTCAACCAGTAACTCTCTGCTTCTGACTCACAGTAGAACAGAAGACTTATCTTGATGTTCTAGAAGGTCAACATCTTCTGAATGCCTTCACAGCTCTCAGCGTCTTTATCAATGATGATGTCAATGTCATTTCCATCGTCATCTCCCTCTGTTAACCATCTTTCTTTAGAAAAATACCAATACTAAAAACTCATTCCTGACATGCCATAACTGTATCAGTCATTTCAACAATATCCCATCTATAACAAAAACATCCATTTCTAAGAACATTCGAAACATGTAGACATTGTTTTAACATTATTGTTGGTTATAGGAACGTCCTTCAAGCATTTTTATGTAACCTTTTTAAACGTTTCATTAACTTAAGAATAACGTTTTTATATATATATGATGTGCAACATTAAAAAGGTGCTACTACAGTTACTGCAAGAATGTCTTTTAATAACTCTGAGAAAACTTGTAGAGAACGTTAGCCAATGTTTTAAATAAGTTTGCTGTTTTGGATTATTTGTTGATTTGGATGTTTGTCTGCTAAATTACCTCATAATGTCTCTATACAGCAGTTAGTAAAGCTTCCCTTCAGCATGTGAAAAATTAGCAACAGTAATAGTGCTAATGCTTGCTCGCAGCGAAAGCGTGTTTAATATCTGAACAGCGAACACAAAACTGCAGTATTACTGGATAAGACTGACCCGCATCTGAACCCTGAAACAGTCAGTTTGTTGGCATCGTTTCATAGCTTTTTTTGAAGGGCTTTTCCAGAATATCGTCTCATTTCAAGAGTCTCTGTCAGGCATGTCCAAACGTGAGTCACTTGTGAGTTATTGCTGAGTTATTGCTGTTCACTCTGATTTGGTTCAAGAGAATCGGTTCCAAAAAACGATTCATTCACAACAATACTACTCCATTACTGCTCACAAATATCTTTCTTGCTTTTGATAAAGAGTTTGGTTTTTTCACTAATGTAGAAATCTAAGAGTAAACTCATGCTATGTAAATCAAAGAAGAGGTGGACGTATCTGTTCATGTTGTCAATAAAGACACAGCCTTCCACCTTTCAGTGGAAAGAGTCTCACCGATTAGCCCTGTGCATTCAGCTTCACTCCCCCTCTCGGCTCTCTGGAGGTTTGGTTTTGCGGCGCGTTTAAACATTCTTTGAACCTTTTAGAGGACAATCTCACAGTGAGACAGTGAGCCATTTCCTGTGTACCGTACCCTGTTCTTACTGCCCGCACCTCTGTGCTTACACTCTGCTATCACTCCAGGCAGGGGGTTCTATGAAGGTCAGTATTTTCTATACGCCTGGAGAACGCTAGAACACAAAAACCAAATCCTGTCATTTGGGGTCTAATCCTGTTAGCACTAGTTCATTCATACACGGTTTGTGCAGGACCTGGAGGAAAAACAGCCTTGCTTTTAAATATATTACACAGAATTCAAATTTTAAACCTCTCACTACCGGCCTTCTAATATTTATGATGTACAAATAACTCATTCTTGTCTCTATTTTTAATTTATAGCAGTACAGTCTATTCTCTTGTTCCTCAGCATTTAAAGCTGTTAAGTTGATTATAGCGCGTCATTTTCAGATGTCACAAATTGTGATGTTATTTAAAGGTTTTCCACACACACCGAGTGAAAGAAGCCCTTTCTCTTCTCACCCTGTGGTCTCATGTAATGTCAGAACGAGGCAGCATGCTTTTCTCTCCAAGCATCAAGGTCAGGTCTTATCCCTGACCACTGCTCATTATTAAAACAGGATTAGATGAGAGACTTGGATGGACACAAGATTATTTAACAGTACTTTCTTTCACTGCTTTTTGACTGAATGGGCCGCTCAGAACAAGTGTTTGCCTACATGTAAGCAATAGCAGGTGTAATCCACTTTATTGAGCTCATGCTAATCTAAATTCCCCTCCATATAAAAACACACTAATAAACTACAAAAGTCAGTACTGGAGAATTTAGCATCTTCAGTTTCACTGCAGGATACGTAACATATAACCTCTCCTGGATAATCCTTTCCTATGGTACAAATCTTACGATCACAGTATTAGAATTTATGGGGACTTTTTGAAGACACAGAAGAGGAGAACTATACTAGCTTCACGCCAACAGATGATAATATCATGTTCATTTTAAGCTCGCGTGCCGCAGTTTCACAGTCACAAAGATGGATGTAGATGATGTTTTATAAAGAACCTAAAGGAAAACAAATGCTTTGGGTTCCAGCTAACGGGGATCATTTTTAGAACCTTGGCTAACGTTCCCTTAACGTTCTTAAAGTTTTTAAAAACATTCTTGCAGTAACAGTTATATATTATATATCAAAAACATTGTAAAAACATTACAGAAATAAAAACATCGTTGAATAACGTTCTTCAAAAACGTTAATTCACTGTCTATAAACTGGAGGTTTGACTATTCTCTTAAATGTAGAATTTTTTTTATGTTTTTTTTGCGAACGGGCTTTAGACAGAATGTTTGTGATTGGACCACCATAACACCACTAAGACACGCTAGCCAGCCAATAGAAACACAGCAGAAATAAAACACAGGTTCTGACAGTCAGCAGAACAAACAGCTCAACCTCCCGTCCATGTGCACTTATTATATCTGTAGGAAAATCCTTTTCACCCACTGAGCAGTTTAATTGCTACCTTTACTGCAAGCTTGTGCTGTGATGTAGAGAGCAGGAATTCATAATGGCAATGGAAACAACAACAAACTTGTAATCTTTCAGCCGCGCGGCTGAAACTCTCAGACGTGCACAAAGGTCGCTGCCGATTAAATATTGAAAAATCTCTTCTGCATTACCAGGCAATTATGCACAGCCCCAGGGACTAACAAGGGGCCGTCTCTCCTGGGGTAACACTCATGGGTGGCACTGAGGTGAGCTTCAGGGGCTTAAGACCCTAATGTTTTTTTTATGGTCATTAATCACAAATAAAATTGTGCAAGCTCGATGCATAATGTTCTTTATTCTAACACAAAGATAAAACTGATTTACATTTACCATCTACAAACCATGCCCAAAACAAATTAATTTAGCGTATTATGAAGTGTATTGTATTCCAATATTAAAAGCTGCAATCTGCAACTTTTTTTTGTTGAAAATGAACAAAAATCAGTTACTGTGCAAGTACATGACAGATCGGTTTTCAACACAATCTTCATACCTCACTCTGATTCACAACGATAAGTTTATAATAACGATTTATAATTAGAGCTGTCGGGTCAGATTTGTCGGGAAATGTCTGTTTGACTTCTTTTGACTTCAACATAATGAAAAGTACATAAAGCCACCTGCAGTTTTATGTTTCAAACAGAGATGGCGATAGAGAGACAAAAGTTAGGGATTGCTGCTCTAAACAAAAGAACAGTTCCAAAAACATTCACAAAAAGACGACGCTAAACTCGAAATATCCACTGACCATAAACTGCTCTAATAACATCAATCAAATACTTTATCAATGCTATAAGACAAAGCAATGTATAACGCACACAGTCTGCTGGGTATCTAAACTGGACATTGTTATCTCAAAGATTCTATCTGAAATGCCAGACAGCTAACTGTGAGATAATATTCACCCTGAGATAATAGCTCCACCGACTCTGAGGTCATGCCTCGCCACGTCTTATTTTTAGGTTGACGAGGTCATTATAAAATAACATGTCTGTCGCGTTTGAAAAGAGCATTTTATATTGAACTCAGACAAGCAGCCGTGCATTAATGTTGGACAAGCACACATCTCAATGGGACTCAAGAGGAGGCTGGTATGGGGCCCCAGTCGAGAACACAGGAGCCGGAAAAAACAACACGACCGTATAATGACTCCAGATGAAAAGGACGTGGTGAGGAAAGTGGCGCTGTGTTTTTCTTGACCTCTCAATGCACAGTGTTTGCTGGCTCGCCGGGCAGAATAATGACAGCTTGTTTGCAGAAAAGCGCAGGCGTGAGGACGCGGCGAGTAAAACCGGGCCCCCGACTCTCCACACTCATGCTAACAGCTCGCAGGTTGTTTGTGGTGAGCCTTTTTTCTCCTCTGGGAGAGTTCCAGCCGAGACGCCTCTTTTGGAAGAGCTTGTTTGAGCAGCATTAGCCATTTGTTAGTTTCTGGTGAGGCTTGCCACTAGTGGTGTTTTGTTGGTGAACAATTCTGTTTTTGAACGAATCTTTTAAGTTAACACATGATTTTCATCCACATGCATTTATTTTCACAATATTTTTAAATATACAATTCAGTTCATATAAGACATAAGATTGTTCAGGAGTAGATTTGTAGACA
>JAZGTI010017933.1:0-11914 GCA_036877585.1 Botia kubotai
ATGTTCGCATTCAAGGTGACTACTGGATCTGCACCTCCTTACCTGCTCTCACTTCTTCGCACTTATGTGCCCACCAGAAACTTGCGTTCAGCTAACGAACGTCGTCCTGTGGTTCCATCCCAAAGAGGGAAGAAATCACTTACCCAGTCTCTTACTTTCACTCTGCCCGGTTGGTTTAATGAACTCCATAACTCCATCAGAATGGCTGAGTCATTAGCTGTTTTCAAGATATGACTAAAAACTCAACTGTTTTGTCTTCACTTCCTTGACTAATTAACTAACACACCGCCACTTCTACTTCTTTTATTTAAAAAAATCAAACAAAAAAAACAAAAAAAACGCCTTTGTTGCCTTCTTATACTGTGTTGAAATACCTGAGACCTGTCTATAGCACTTATTCATTGTTGCCTCTTATTGTTGAAATTGCTTCCTTGTCCTCATTTGTAAGTCGCTTTGGATAAAAGCGTCAGCTAAATGACTAAATGTAAATGTAGTTTACGGTGGCGTCTCCAGCCTCCTCTTCACCGTGCCACCAGAGAGAACCCTTCCCGGAATACTGATCACATCCAACGAACTACATCTCCCATCATGCAACTGCCTGCCGCTGATTACTTTCTGTTCGCCACCTGTTTCTCATCACCGCTGCCTTTATAAACCGGACATTCACACTCATTCATTGCAAAGTCTTGATTTGCCTTGATCATCAATTTGGAGCATTTTTCACTGTTATTTCTCTGCTGGTTTTCTGTGTATTATCTGGATTACCATCACGGATTACCGTTCTCTGTCTGCTTTTTGACTTGGATTGTTTACCCCTTTGTGGATTGTTTACCCCGTCCTGATCTTGGACTGTTTTTTGAATATTGATTGCTTGCCGCCTGCCCTGACTACTGCCTTTTTAATGATTACCCTTTTGTCTTATTTCTGCCATACCTGTTTGCTGTTCGTTACCCTGCCTGTCAACCACTCTAATAAAATAAGCTGCAAATAGATCCTAACCCGTCTGATTCATCGTTAAGGACGACTTTGCCACAACACGATCCAGCAGCTCTTGCGCAGTTGTCATCAGAGCTTACAGTTCAGGCTTCGCAGCTCGCCTTACACCAACACCAACTCAGTCATCTCATGTCGCTCACTGAGGAATCGGTCAAGGCCTTTCAAGGGGTTCGTTTGATGCCTTAGGACCCAACCACACCTATCTCCGCCTCACCAACCATTCCAGCACCCAGTGCCTCGGCTCCGGTAAGTCCTTGTCCAGCTTTACCCGAAAAGTTCATCGAAATGCAAGGGTTTTTTGCCTCAGTGTATGCTTTTTTTCAACCAACAGCCTGCCTTGTACCCCACAGACTCTAGTAAAATAGCTTTTGTGTGTTTCCTACTCACCGGTAAGGCGCTGGACTGGGCCACGGCAGTGTGGAGGTTAGACGGTTCAGTTTTTCCCACGTTTAATGTTTTTCTACAAAGCTTTCACGAAGTGTTTGAGCACCAAGCAGGAGGTAAGAGCCCGGGTGAACAATTACTGATGTTCACTCAGGGAAGACTCAGAATATGCACTTACTTTTCGTACCTTAGCAGCTCAGGTGGATTGGTAAATCTTCTCTGTACCTAACTATTTCCCTACATTTATCACATGTAAAACCCTCAGCACTGACAGAGAAGGCTACACTAAACATGTGGCAAACAGTGCATGTTACAATAACAGGAGAAGATGCCATAACTCACCGTGTTTTGCGAGTTATTCCTACTTACCGCAGTTGTTTAATAAACTCATGCAGATGAGTTTATCAGCAGATGAAAAACGCAGGAGATGAAGACAGTATAAATCAGCTGTTTTCTGTGACAGTAAACACAGAAAACAGCTGACCGGCTAGCGCAGTGCTAACCGAACTGAGTCGTCTGTAATGAATAACGATCAAAAGCTAGCGGTATCTAGTTAATTCAATACAATGTAAGCAATACACAAACAAGTTACATTAATAACTTACACACCAAAAGTAATGAGATAAGAAAATACTGAGAAAAGAGAGTCAGAGCAAGGCTAAGCAGAGGCACAAACACAAACCACTTGCAGCAAGTCAGACAGGAACCGCCATTTCTACAGTATTGCTTGAATGATTCTCTTGAAGGCTATATTAGCTTGATTGCAACCTCAGCACCTGGCAGAAAAATTGATGCAGAGAAATACCTTGTAAAAAAAGATTTTAATTGGTAATAATTTTAAATGGGTTTTAAGGCTTTTGCTCTGTTTGCTTTATTAGCAGCTGTTTCATACTGCTAATTTATGATTATCTGCTAGTCTAGCATTATTTGTTCACACATTTAAAGGAGAGAATGTTTTATTAGTTCTGTCCATTATTACTGCACTATGAGTCTTGCATTCAGTGAGAACACATACAAGCCAAGATGAAGACGGAGCTTTTTCTTTACTGTTGCAATACTTATGGAGAACACTGTGGGTTTACGTAAGGTAAAAAAATAATAAAGTAATTTTTGCTCCTATGACACACTATCAGGGTACATTACATGATATTACATTTATTCATTTCGCAGATGCTTTTATTATTTAAGTGACTTACTAAGACATGAGAGTTGCCCTGAGTTACAGAAAGTCCTGGAAGTTGTGGGTTGTCTTGGCTGACCTGCCTATTCAACATTGTGTGGGAATCAAGGATAGTGCCTGGTGATTGGCAGTCAGATGTGGTGGTTCACATTTTTAAGGCTCAACTGAAGGCTGAAGGCTCTGGTGTGGTGGCTCTGACAGCTGGAGGGAGTGGAAGCTATGTTATAAAGAGGCTCTAGGTCGGTGGCCATGTTTTGAAGAGGGTCTTGAGCGGGAGTCACTGTGAATACTGGGCTAGTAATCCTCAGTATAGGATGTGCTGGTTATCCTGTTTGGAAATTTATTTGTGCTCTGGTCCTTGGCGTTTTCCTCTCAACTCCTGGTACAGAAGATTCAGCCTTTCATAAAGGCCAAGGTCAGGGATCTTGGGTTTAAAAGGTTTGGTGTCCACTACCCAGCTAAAAGGAAATGTTCTTAGAATGTTGGCTAACAGTCACTAAACATTATCTCAAAGCCATAAGAATGAAACCAAAATAATGTGACTGTCATTCCACTCTTCTTCATACCATCATGTTACACCACTTTGTTATTGTTTCGAATATGTGACCTCAAGTGGTAAAAATTACATACTAAACTTTTAAAGGGGTCATGCATGATGTTTATTTTTTATTTGATCTTGAAGTCTGTGTGATAACGTTCGTGTGAGGAAAGGAAGAAGTCGGAGTCAGTAAGGCCGAGGCTTGTGGAAAGTTTATTTACAATCTCCTTAATACAAAATAAAGTGCACTCTTGCACCTAACGGCAACATAAATCCACAATTAAACTTGTTCAGTCGTTTGTCTGTGCTAGCTGCACCACGAGTCCTTAGCCAGTCCCTTTCTTCTTTCTCTCTCTCCCCAGCGGTTTTTCACGTTCTCTCCACACCAATCACCGTAACGAGCAACAGGTGAATGTTGTTTTACACTTGACCTACTTACTCACCGCTCGTCTCCGACTGCTGTCCCCCGCTGCAGCGTCCGCTGAACCACGTCCCCCTCCCCACATACCCCCACCACCCGACTCGGGCTGGGGAGTCGTCCAGCCTGAAGCCCCCCCCAATTTCGGGAGAGGAAGTCAGCCACAGCCATCTGTGCCCCTGGCCTGTGGACCACATTGAACTTAAAGGACTGAAGCGCTACATACCAATGGGTGATCCACGCATTGGTATCCTTCATTCTGCAGGGGCACGTGGTCTAAACAGAGAGTGATTTCCCATCCCAGGAGATAATAGCGGAAGACGAACGGCCCACCGAATCGCTAGACTTTTTTTTTAATAGTGAGGTACATCATCTCTCTCTTAGAGAGCTTACGACTGTTGTACAGCACCGGATGCTCCTCACCCTCCACCTCCTTGGCCAGGACCGCTCCAAGCCCC
Organism: Botia kubotai; assembly: GCA_036877585.1. NCBI lineage: Eukaryota > Metazoa > Chordata > Actinopteri > Cypriniformes > Botiidae > Botia > Botia kubotai. The sequence continues at coordinate 3,975 of JAZGTI010017933.1, forward strand.
CTGTCCGATGCATCCGTCTGCAGCAAGAAGGGGAGAGAAGAATCAGAAGAGTGTAATAGCAGCTGCCACACAGAGCAGCCTTTACCTGGGTGAAAGCCTGCGGCATAGCTTCATCCACTGGACGGGATCTGGCGTTTCCTTTTTAGTGAGGTCAGTCAGCAGGCTGGTAAGGTCAGAATAATTAGGTATAAACCTTCTGTAATATCCCGCCAGCCCCAGGAACTGCCTCACCTCCTTTTTGGTCTTGGGTCTCGGGCAGGTCGCAATTGCTGCTGTCTTACTAATTTGGGGACGCACCTGTCCGTGACCCAAGTGGAAGCCCAGATACCACCACTCGCCCAGTTGCACACTTTCTCAGGTTAGCCATTATCCCTGCCCCCCTTAGCGCCCTTAGTATTGCCCGCAGATGCTCCATATGCTGCTGCTATTCGTTACTATAGATGATAATATTATCCAGATAGGCAGCAGCATATGTAGCATGGGGCCGAAGAATTTTGTCCATGAGGTTCTAGAGGTGGCTGGTCCCTGAACAAGCTGAAGGGAAGTGTTACAAGAAGACATCCGCACACACGTTTTGCAATTTAGCTATGTCAGTGAGCTGGGAGGGCAAGAGGCGATATCCTCCAGGGGCCATAGCCAGAGATTGCGGTTTGGTATGCACCTTTGGCCCAAGATCACCCTCTCCACTCACCGCCATCGCCAGCATCACTGACTCCCCCTCCCTCCATTTTATAAGATTGTGACCTCAAAGGGCCCTTGCCACTTGACAATGAATTTACAGCTAGCTGTGTGGAGCAATACAAGAACTTTCTCTCCTGGTGAAAATTTACGTAACTTGGTACCCCTTTGGGGTATAGCCCCAATGTCTGGAGTTTTGTTCTCAGGTCCAACACATATTGAATTTCATTTCGGCTATCAGAAGGTCCGACCTCCCAAGCCTCTCTTAGGATGTCCAGTACCCCGCTGGGCTGCCGTCCATAAAGAAGCTTGAAGGTGGAAAACCCTGTGGAGGCAAACAAAAGGGGTTCCAGCCACCTCTCCCAATTTTTGGTGTCCTTGTGAATGAACGTTCGAATCATGGTTTTTAGTGTGCAATTAAATTGTTCGACCAGCCCGTCCATTTGTGGGTGGTAGACGCTGGTCCGACTCGATAAATTCCCAGTAATTCATACAGTTCACATAATGTATGTGACATGAACATTGTGCCTTGGTCAGTGAGAATCTCTTTTAGGATTCCCACTCGGGAGATTAGATAAAACTACACTTTTTGCTGAAATGCTTCGGAGACCAACTGTCTCCTGGTATCATGTTGCATAGTCTACCAGCACTAATGCAAAATGATGCCCGCGTGCTGACCGTTCTAATGGCCGATGAGGTACATTTCAATTCTTTTGAAGGGGACCTGCATTAATGGAAGAGGGCACACAGGCGCTTTTGGGTAGGCCGGTGGTTTTCTCACTTGACACTCACGACAAGCCGTGCACCACCTGCGCACATTCTCGTGAATGCCAGGCCAATAGAATCAGGTCATGAGATGGTTTAGTGTCGCTGCTTGCCCCAAATGTTCTGTCATTGGGTTACAGTGAGCTGCCTAGAATAACATTTCCCGACGGCTTTTGGCACTAATAACTGGGTTGTATCTTGCTTTGAGTGTCTTGCGTCACTCGATACAACCGATCTTCACTCGATACAACCTAAATCGACTAAATCACATCCGCAAATGGCGAGGTTGGCCGTGACTGCATGATCGTGGCAGCTTCTTCCTTCCTGGGTTTCGGCACCAGTGTGATAACATTTGTGTGAGGAAATGATGAAGTCAGAGTCAGTGAGGCTGAGGCTTGTGGAAAATTAGGACTAAAGGGTTTACAAACATTCAAGCACCGCTGTATTGCTACAGGTGCAGGTACTCTATAAGAAAAGTGATTAAAACAGGAAAATACATAATACAGACTGCAAAAAAGCAAAACTATCATCAAAAGATAATTGTGTCAAAGATATATTCTGTAAGGTGCTATATAAATTAAGGTTTAAGTCAGGTGAAGTTTGGTAGGGCAGTCCTTCTCTGCCTAAACAATGTATGAACATATTGTCAATGCTGGTTGTATAGATCATATCAGATTGTTACAGTGTAAAGGAAACAATGACATAAAAGTAGGAGACTTAAGATATTGATTTTACATTATAAACTGTAAAGACAATTAGATGCCTGCTGTAATCAAACCATTGTATTTGGGCTGCATGAATTGTGGAAAAATAATTGTGATTTTTCTGATCAAAATTATTATTATTTAAAGAACTACATGTTTGTTATGGTGTTTTGTACAGCATCAAATGAAGACCAAACATAAATATAGACCTATAAACGAACTTTACTAACAATTAAAACAAACAGGTGGAACAGTGCACATTAGTGCACTAGTTATTAGCAATTCTTTAACAAAAGTAATACATTCAAAAAGCAGTCTGTCCCAAAGGAAAATTTTCTTACAGGATGTCTTTTAAAACTTTTATTTGATGGAGAAACAGTTTTGTTTAATTTAAGTATTCACCTTGTCTCAGATGTTTCTCCTAAAATTGCTTAAGAGAAATAAAAATAAATTGTTAATTGTTAAACAAAAAACAATTGTTAAAACACATTAAAGAGTATGGAGCTGTAATGTTAGTGTAGACTGCAGCTAAAACATTTGGGCACATTTGATGAGAAATGTTCATATTAAAATGTTCAACAATTTTTACTTGATTGCAGAACTGGAAAATCTCCTTCAAAACTCTGTGTTACGGTGAGGGGCTGACGGTTGTGTTTGTGGAACACGAGACACAAACACAGAACTAAATAATAAAGGATATTTAATAACGAAACACAGAACTAATACAAACACCAACCATACAAAGAATGAGCGACGACATACGCCAACAGCAGTGAAAACAAAAAGACAAAAACACGATGAAAAAACATGCAATACAAAAACCAAGGCAGAAGTATCCAAAACGTTAATCCAAGAGAGTAATCCAAAGGCAAGAGCGTATATCCAAAAACCAGGTAACCACGAGAGAACTTAGAACTAGGAACAAGGAACAACGAGAGAACTACGAATACCACCTACTAACAAACAATAACCCACAAACGACACAGGAAAACCAGGAACTTAAATACACAGATTAATCAACTAAACACAGGTGCAACAAATCAAACAAAACCAGGAAGTGACATAAAAGGACAATGACATCATCAAACTGAGACAGAAACTAAACATTAAAATAAGAGTCCCGAACTCCTCGCTTGTAGCGGGAGCTCGACAGCGTAACGCTCTGATGGTGACATTTATGGGAAATCTGTTTTGTTTTTTTCCACAAGAAAAATATATGAAACAGGAAACTTAAGCAAAAGTTTATATTTGCTCCTCATTTAATCTCAATGCTTTCTAGGAGAAATTAAATATTAAAGAGATCTAATCTTTTCTGTCCTATGAAAATGTATATGCCTGTTACTACATTTGATATCTGTTGAATATCTCTCTTTAAAGTGAACTTTGAGTATTGTAATATTGCAGAACTGTGTGTAATGATTATAAAAGGTTGTTTATTTATTTTGATGTCTGCTCTAAACCGGCTGCCTTTCATTACTTTTAAGACCCCAGATGCTATTCAGAGGAAGCTTTAAATATGTTAACATTTTAAAAGTCTTTAGGGCTAAATATGTTGACCCCTCTCACACTGTTCTTCTGGTTTCTCATAGCTGTCCACGACTGAAAGATGAAGCTGTCTGCATTAATTCTCTTTGTCAGTTCAGCCACATCCATTAATCCTAAATACATCTCCAAGAGGAACTCAGGTATGGCAAGTTGTTTCTATCACTTACAGTCTAATTTTGCCCCTAATGTGCTGGGCAGTTCTATGTGAGTGTTGTGCTATTGAAATTGGTTGTTTTGGTTCATGCTGATGGAAAGATGTGTATGTAGGATATAGTTTGTGGTTACTGTGATACTTATATTCGACACACCAGGACTGATCAGCTGTTTATAAAAGTAATGAAATATTTAAATGTTGTTACAAATTTTGAGGAAATAGCCCAGGACATTCCAATGTTTTTGCCTTATGTGTGTGTTTGTGTGTGGGTGTTCACTAAGCTATTTTGTTATCAGCACCAAACGGGAATTTATGTGGGTGGTAAAAACACAGAGGCAATCTTGACTGTCAGTTTCTCACCCAACAAGATATTTCAGATTTTGCCATTTATGTATTACTGTGGCACCAAATAAGCAGAAATCTTGCTTTTTTTAAAATATGCATCATTAATGTGTGAGGCACATGTTTGTAGCTATTTTTAGTGCTGTGTACTAAATGTTGGTATTTTTTATGGTACTGTCCTGTCATTGTTTAATCACACTAATGTTGCTCCAAACCTGTATGAATTTCTTTTCTGTACACAGAAAAAACTAAATGAAACACATACAGGTGCAGATTTTTGTTTAATTTTGTTGGTTGGTTGATAAATTTGCCTCAGTGGAAATAACATTATTTCTTCTTCAGAACACAAAATAAGACCTTTTAGTGTGCTCCTTCCTTCCTTCCTAAGATTAAGTTAAATAAGTGTTTAACACTAATCAGGATTTGTTGTTTTTTCTTTCTCTTCCTGCCACGTTGAAATGTTTATTTTAAAGACCAGTACCTCAATAACTTTGGGGTGTTTGGTTTTCGTGACATATTGCAGACTGGATGTTCATCTAAGAAATCTCACAAATGATTGCTCTGTGCAATTTGAACACACAAACTGCTTGTGTATAATTGTTTTTCCAAAGCCTAAAGTCATTCTAACCCACTGTCTGAACTGATCAATGATTAAACCTATATTTCAACAATATTTCTGTTTTCACATGTTGCTTTTACATGTCACACACATGGACTAGTAGGTCATACACAACACATCATATATATTGTGCATGGTATTTAAGGTGTAGCATAAATTCTCTCTCCATTGTTCACAGTGGAGCAGATCTCTTATACACCACAATATGATCCACAGTAATACATGCAAAATAGCCAGTGGCAACAACTTTTCTTATTTCCACACCTGTTTATTAGCAAAGTGCCAGCATGCTGTTTATCAGCAAACTAATCTAATTGGTTAAAATCTCACAACCTACCTAAAGGGAAGTTATATGTGAAAATGGATGGACTTCAGTGGAAGTACCACATCAAATTACGCCTACAAGTGGGGGAATACAGGAGGGAGAACCATCCCAGATTGTAGGCCATGACAGACAGTTCCGCCTAGGGTAAGACACAGGTTTACAGACAGGAAAAGCATACTGTGGAAAGATACTATATGGGATTACCATAGGGAATCATTACATATGACATATGACGATCTGTCATTGAGGTAACCAGTTGGGTAGCCATGAATAGCAGATCATATTGCCAAGACAGTAAATCTGTAAATCTTGTGGGAAGTGTCCCCGGTTCCGGTCTACCTAATTAATTCAGCCTAATAATCCCTTAGGGGATTTGAGCAATACATCCATAGGACTATGTTTAGGCTAGATTAAAGAGGTGGGTCTTTAATCTAGATTTAAACTGACATATTGTATCTGCCTCCCGGACAACAATAGGAAGACTTTTCCAAAGTTTGGGTGCCAAATACGACAAGTATTTACCACCAGCACTTGTTTTTGGAATTCTGGGTACTAACAGTTGGCCAGAATGTTCAGGTGGCAGTGAATGCGAAGGACTGTAATAGGAGAGAAGCTCGCTTAAGTAGTGAGGAGCTAAACCATTCAGGGCCTTGAAGGTAATCAGCAAGATTTTAAAATTTACACGATGCTTGATAGGCAGCCAGTGTAGAGTTGACAAAACTGGGCTTATATGGTCATTCTTGCTTAAATTTTTTGGTTAAGGACAAATTATCAAAAATGACACCCAGATTCTTGGCTAATGAAGCAGGCTTTATAGAGCATCCATCAAGAGTAAGGCAGTGTTCTAGGCGTGTGGAGGGGTTTTGTCCAATAAGTAAAACTTCTATTTTAACTGAATTTAATAGTAGAAGTTGCCAGTGATTCAAGTTTTGATATCGGCTATGCATTCTGTTAGTTTGGTGAATTTAGTCTTGTTGAGCCTAGAAGAAATGTATAGCTGAGTATCATCAGCATAACAATTAAAACTAACTCCATGTCTCTTCACAATTTCTTTTATGTACAGGGTGAAAAGTAGGGTCCCAAGCACTGAGCCCTGTGGTACTCTATATTGGACTTGTGATCGGTACGACACCTTTTCACTCACAGCAACAAACTGGAATTGGTCAGATAAATATGGTCTAAACCATGCCAGTTCAGTTCCATTTATGCCAACATAATTTTCAAGTCTATTTAATAGAATGCTGTGGTCAATAGTGTCAAAGGCTGTGCAAAGGTCGAGTAATACTAGAAAAGAAAGAGATGCAAGCAGCTGATGAAAGCAGATCATTTGTCACTCTGATGACAGCAGTCTCTGTACTATGATATGGCCTGAATCCTGACTTAAAATTCTGACAGTTACAATTTCTTTCCAGGAACAAACATATCTGTGAATACACCACCTTTTTCAGTATTTTTGAGATAAAAGGTCAATTTAAGATGGGTCTGTAGTTTACTAGTTCTCTGGGATCAAGTTGTGGTTTTTATAAAGTGTCTGCAAACAGCCAGTTTGTAAGGTTTGGGGATATATCCCAACACCAATGATGAACCAATAATACTATGTAGAGGATCTATAATTTCAGGCAGCATCTCTTTCAGCAACCTGGTAGGTATAGGATCAAGCATACATGTTGTTGATTTACATGATGTTATTATTTTTTTATATTATTTTTTGACAGTTCATCCCTATCTATAGCAGAGAATGACTGGAGATGCTCCTTGGGCAGGTTATGATGCACCATCTGATTTTGTTTGTGTTGAAGGGTTTCATGTTCATGATTTTTTTTCTCTGGCAGTATCTATGTTGTTATTAAAGAAATTCATAAAATCATAGGTATTATGTTATTGACAACTGTCAGAAGCAGATGACACTTTATCTTTGATTAATTTAGCCACTGTGTCAAATATGTATATAGGGTTGTGTTTATTGTAAAAGATTTGAAAAGTAGGCAGATCTGAAACTTTTAAGGCCTTTATATAATTTGAAACATTCTCCTACCATGCTATCTGAAATAACTCCAGTTTTGTTTGCTTTCATTTTCTGGGCTGCTCTTTTCAGGGTGTGGGTATGCTCGTTATACCATGGCTTTGGACTGCAGTCCCATATCTTTTTTAACCGTAGAGGAGAAACTATGTCCAAGGTGTTAGAAAATAGGGAGTTAACATTTCTGTTGCACTGTCAAGGTTTTCAAAGTTATCCCTTACGTTAAGGAATAAAAACAGTTCAGGTAGATTTTTGATGAAAGAATCTTTAGTGGAATTTATTGTTCTACTGTATTTATAGCAAGTAGGTGACTTTGCTGCCATAGGAAATTCTTCACTCCAGTTTCACTGACTATTGAGGAGCCTGATGGCATGGGGAAAAAAGCTATTGCCCAGTCTGTCTGTGAGGGTCGAATGCTGTGTTACCGTCTGCCAGATGGTAGGAGGGTAAAGTGTGTATGGGAGGGGTGTGTGGGGTCATCCACAATGCTGATGGCTTTGCGGATGCAGCGTGAGGTGTATATGTCCGTGATGGAAGGAAGAGAGACCCCGATGATCTTCTCAGCTTTCCTCACTACCCGCTGAAGGGTCTTGCGGTCCGAGGTGGTGCAATTCCCAAACCAGGCAGTGATGCAGCTGGAGAGGATGCTCTCGATGGTCCCTCTGTAAAATGTAGTGAGGATGGGGGGTGGACGATGTGCTTTCCTCAGTCTTCTCAGAAAGTATAAGCGCTGCTGGGCTTTCTTGGTTATGGAGCTGGTGTTGAGCGACCAGGTGAGGTTCTCCGCC
>JAZGTI010017934.1:0-11914 GCA_036877585.1 Botia kubotai
CACCATCAGCTACCATGCTCTCTAGCTCGACACACCATCACAGTTTGGAGCTAAGTTTATACCGTTCTTCCGACGAAGCGCGAGCACATTGTGCAAAGAGTGTAACAGGAAGTTTTTTAGCGTCATAAAAACATCCGAACTTTCAGAAGAAAAAGAACAGCGCTTTTTCAAAATAAAAGCCTGAACAGATAAGGTGACACTGTCGAACTATAATGTCTTTAAAAATAAAATATGATATATTTTATAAACGGAGTAGAAAAATATTATTGCTTTAGGCTATAAGACATTTACACAATCATTCTCTTCTATAGATAGGGATGAACTGTCAAAAATAATCATAGCAACATGTCAAAAAGTTCTAAATCAACAACATGTATGCTTGATCCTATACCTACCAGGTTGCTGAAAGAGATGCTGAGACAGATCATCAGGATTTGACAGACTTCTTTAGTAATCCTACCGTTATATACATGATAACTTTTAGCTTTATTTTGTTCCCTGCTTAGGCACAGCAATGTGATGTTATGGCTGCAAATAGTAACATTATGCCTCATCGCTTTTTGTTGGCACGATTTCTCAGTGCCCGACATATTATCAAATATAGTTGTAACCATCAGTTTTCCATCAATAATTAACTATAAATCATCACAATAAACCCTCTTCATATCTAAAATAGTTACAAATTGCAGCTTTAACGTGCCAGAGGAGAACTGGCCCTCCTGGTCGAGCCTGGCTTCTCCCAAGGTTTTTTTCTCCATCTGTATATCATTGGAGTTTTGGTTCCTTGCCACTGTCGCCCTGTAGGCTTGCTTGCTGGGAGGCTGCTGACGTCTAACTTAGCCTAGGGTTTTGTAAATTGTAAACATCCAATATTTTACTGTATATATTTTATGTTTGTATGTATGTATGTAAGTATGTGACAGGACTAAATGATTGACAGCAGTGTTCACCTATCAGCACGTAGTAGGTGTAATATAAGGGTTGATTGGCTGTTGCTTGGGTTGCGTCACGTCCGACTTTCCCCTTTATGTTTGTGTTGACGGCGGTTGCAGGTAAGCGCGCTGTGGTTTAATAGGCGGTTATTTTAAACTGATTTGTGTTTAACTTCTAAAGCGTCTTTGATTATAGTGCGTTGTTTTGCTCTGGTGCTGTTTCTGTTTGTCCTCGTTAACGAAAGGGGACTGTCCGTGTCTGATTGTTACCGTGCCGTTTAGTGCCCCTCTTCATGTTGTGTATTTGTTTTGGGGAGTTTGATGATCTCATTCTTTTGAGAGACAAATAAAAACTGTTCTGTCCCTTTTTCTTTTTCATTCGTTAAATCGCTTTTCTTTTGCCTTTAATTCTCTGGAAGAAAAGTTTGTTTACCTTAGTTGATTTTTCTTTTCTGCTTCTCTGTTGGTTGTTTTGTTTGTTGTTTATCTCTGTTATCCATCATTGGATAATGCGTCTTGATTTGCAGGTTATCATTTACGTCTGACTTCAGGTGGCTTTGTAGTAACTTTGTTCAAATATTTCAAATCCTTCCATATTCAAATATTTTAAATAAAATATATTCATCCTTTTTTTGTGTTGATACCCACATTGTGTGGGGTTGTCTTATCAATTAACTGATGTACATATTGTGTTTTGTGTAAAGTCAATTCTGTTATTTATTTATTTTTGATTTATTGCAGGAGCTGGGGTCCACGGGTGACGGATCTTCCTCTTGGTGGTGGGGGTTCTTCATTGTATGCTGTGTAACACTTTGAGTATTTGGTAGTGTGATCCGAGTGCACGGTGGTGTGTGCGCAGAAGTGTGTAAAACCAAACTCCTGGTATCCGGCCATTGGGAACCTCAGCCCTGCTGGTATAGCTTATTTTTGGTTTATTTAAATGTTACAGATAAGTTGATGTGTATTATCTTTTTGTTTGTAATTTGGGGTGTTTGACTTGAAGTGGGGTTTCCAGTTTCTTTTTTTTATTTTTAGTGCCTAGTATTTTAAAATATTTGTATTAATAAACATTTGTATTTTTTATACTTGACCCACGTCTCCTGCCTAATTCTCTGAGGGAACTGAACCTGTGTGCCTCATCACTCAATTTTTTTTTTTTTTTTTTAGTATTATTCCCTGGGGGAAGTTCCTAGGGTGGCATAGTCAGATTCTCTTATTGGTAAACGCCTGGGCTTGGCTCTCAAAATTGTACCACTCCGTCACATCCGTATGCTGCTTTTGCATGTTGTGTAGTTCATGGTACTATTGCTAATCTCTTATAGCCCTGTCCCATAAGATGCTGTCTATTATATGCCATCCTTATGTAAGCTGGAATTCATATATTTTGCTCAACAATTTTGTGGCTTTATCGGTTCAGTCAGCTCTTTGTTCATAAACATACTATAGTCTAGGCCTAGTATACGTAATTAGTCTTTTCCCACACATATTATTTGCAATAATACCATTAACATGTCTGACATTTGTTCTGTGTTTTATTATTATTCTTTGTTTTTTATGTAAAGCTGCTTTGAAGCAATGTAACATTGTAAAAAGCGCTATATAAATAAAATTGAATTAAAAAAAATTGAATATAGGGGAAACATATAACATATAACTACACATAAACATACACACATTAAACATATAACCGGGGAGAGAGAGAGAGAGAGAGTGGATGTTAAGCCCATAGAGTTAAATCAGCTCAGCATTTCTAAATGAACCATCAGCCGAATCACCTTGGAAAAGGGGAACAATTTAACATGGCTATTCTATGTATATAGAAATCAGACACTTGCATTCAGCTGTAGTGCTGAGTGTGAATCCGAATGTGCGTGGAGAGAGAGTCCTGAGTGGTTCAAATATGCGATGTAGTGTGTTGGGTTCCGAAGATCCACGAAGTTGGCTGAAGTGATGTCCAGGGTCTGTCTTAAAGGGATTGAGACAGAAGCTGCCTCCCAGGGCAGAAGATCCTTGATTGAAGAGCAGAAGAACTAAGCAACTAAGAGAAGAGTAAGAGCATAGGAGTAAGAGAACTGACTGTTGGTGGTCATTTTTAACTTTACACAGGCCACATCCAGTAAGGCCAAAAAAACCAATAGGTGATAAGCAGGCAAGAGTTCTTTGTCTCACTCAACACCTTATTTGCATGTTTTATGGATGCATGGCACATTTGCAAATATTAATTCGGGTTGTTGTAGAAAGACTATCCTTATAATCGTTATGATTACACAACACACAATCTGATGGGAAATTAGAAGATGATCTGTTACTAAATACTAAATTTGCCAGAGTTTGAAATACATTCACAAGTTGTAATTCATCCTAATGCATGAATACAAACAGAACATCATTAGTTGTGACCTAGGCAGAAAGTCCTTCCTTTGATGTATTGGAATTTTTCTAGACTCTCTTGAGCCATGTGATGTTACACCTACCCATGGAATTCCTTTGAAGCTTGGGCAGGGTGTCAAACTGTCCTGTAAGTGTCAGAGATGCTGATAGCCATCTAGAGGAAAAGCTTGCCTCCAGACTCTCTGAAGCCTAGGGTCTTTCATCCCTATGCTGGGTTTGAAGTCTTAAGTGAAGGGGATAGTTTACGATCCATAAATGATCAACATATTAGGCCATGCCAGACAGTCTCTACAAGAACTAGAGACTCTCTTGCCAAAAGGGTCCTATAGAATGCTTTCCCCCTCACAATGAGATGTCTGGGCTTTTATATTTTATAGCCCATTTTTTACAGGCCCATATTTGAAAGTGAAGTGAAAGTAACCTATTCGTCAGAATATGGTAACCCATACCTGAAATGTGGTATGGGTTACCAATGTACAGTTTAGACTTGAATTCAACTTCAGGTCCTCCTGGGTTGACAAATCTATTTCTGCTCCTGATATTCTCTGTGCTAATGCTTCACAGCATCAGGGGCATGCTTTCCATCACTGTGGCATTGTGGGCATTATTGTTCCTCATAGCGTCAAGCTTGACACTGCACACTGTGGGCTTGCCCACACTTCCTTCCTTCACCCAGAATCTGATGATCACCCAGAATCTCTGACTGATGACAGAGGTGGGAGTTGTGAGTCTTAATCATAGTGCCACCAACTGAGAGAGGGAAGTATGTCATATACCTTAGATTCATACCTTAGATTTAATCCTGTCTTCTGGTATAAATGTTGATGACATTAATATTCCACAGCAGAGCGAAGACATTTCAGATCATTATCTGTTGTCCTGTAAAACACATTTACCTATGGCTGCAAAATCAGCTACTAGCTATAAATACAGTAGAACAGTAAATTCTACCATTAAAGATTCTTTCATCAAAAACATAACTGCACTGTCTTCATTCCTTAACGTAAGGGATAACTCTGATACGGACACTATAGTCTACTCCTACACTATTGACAGCGCAACTCCTTATTTTCTAACACCTTAGACATAGTTGCTCCTCTACGGTTAAAAAAGATTAGGGACAACAGTCCAACGCCCTTGTATAACGAGCATACCCACTCTCTAAAAAAGAACAGCCCGGAAAATGGAACGCAACTGAAAGCAAACAAAACTGGAGGTATTTCGGATAGCATATAAGGAGAATGTTGCAAATGATAAAAAGCTGCAGATCTGCCTACTTTTCAAATCTTTTAGAAAATATAAACACAACCCTAGATATCTATTTAACACAGTGGCTAAATTAACCAAAGTTAAAGCATCATCTTCTTCTGACAGTTTTCAGTATCATAATAGCAATGATTTTATGAATTTCTTTAATAACAAAAGATACTGCCAAAGAAAAAATCATAAACATGCAACTGCCTTCAACACAAACAAATCAGATGGTGCATCATAACTTGCTCAAGGAGCAACTCCAGTCATTCTCTACTATAGATAGGAATGAACTGTCAATCACATCTAAATCAACAACATGAGATGCTGTCTGAAATTATAGATCCTCTACATAGTATTATTAACTCATTATTGGTGTTGGGATATGTCCCAAAACCTTACAAACTGGCTGTTATCAGACCCTTTATTAAAAAAACAAAACTTGATCCCAGGGAACTAGTAAACTACAGACCCATCTCAAATTTACCTTTCATCTCAAAAATACTGGAAAAGGTGGTGTCTTCACAGATATACTCATTGCTGAAAAGAAATGGTATCTGTGAGAATTTTCAGTCAGGATTCAAGCCATATCATAGTACAGAGACTGCTCTCATCAGAGTGACAAATGATCTGCTTTTGTCAGCCGATCGTGGCTGCATCTCTCTTCTAGTATTACTAGACCTTAGCGCAGCCTTTGACACTATTGACCACAGCATTCTACTAAATAGGCTTAAAAATTATGTTGGCATAAATGTAACTGCACTTGAATGGTTTAAATCATATTTATCTGACTGATTCCACAAAGGTGTCATACCGATCACAAGTCCAATGTGGAGAACCGCAGGGCTCAGTGCTTGGGACCCTACTTTTCACCCTGTACATGCTACCTCTTGGAGCAATTATTAAGAGACACAGAGTTAGTGTTCATTGTTATGCTGATAATATTCAGCTATGCATTTTTTCTAGGCCCAACAAGACTCATAAATTCACCACACTAACAGAATGTATAGTCAATATCAAAACTTATTAAATTCAGATAAAACAGAAGTTTTACTTATTGGACAAAAACCCTCCATACGCAACAACATAGACCACTGGCTCACTCTTAATGGATGCTTTATGAAGCCTGCTTCATTAGCCAAGAATCTGGGTGTCATTTTTGATCATTTGTCCTTTGAAAGCCACATTTCCAATGTTTGTAAAACTGCATTTTTTCAGTTTAAAAATATATCAAAACTACGACACATGCTGTTGAAGCCAGAGACTGAAAAAGACTTGATTATTGCAATGCCCTACTTGGTGGCTGCCCTGCAAGATTAATTCAAAAACTCCAGATGGTTCAGAATGCAGCAGCCAGAGTTCTCATGAGAACGAACAAGTATGACCATATAAGCCCAGTTTTGTCAACACTACACTGGCTGCCTATCAAGCATCGTATACATTTTAAAATCTTGCTGATTACCCACAAGGCTCTGAATGGTTTAGCTCCTCAATACAATAAGCGAGCTCCTCTCCTATTACAGTCCTTCGCGTTCACTGCGATCTGAAAATTCTGTCCAACCGTTAGTACCCAGAATTTCAAAAACAAGTGCTGGTGGTAGATCCTTTTAGTATTTGGCACCCAAACTTTGGAATAGTCTTCCCAGTGTTGTCCGGGAGGAAGATACATTATGTCAGTTTAAATCTAGATTAAAGACCCACCTTTTGAGACAGATCATCAGGATTTGATAGACTTTCTTAGTCAACCTACCATTATATACATGCCAAATTTGAGCTTAGTTAGTTTCTATATTTTGTTCCCTGCTTAGTCACAGCAGTGTGATGTTATGGCTGCAATTAGTAACATTATGCCTCACCGTTTCTGTTGGCACGATTCCTCAGTGCCTGACAAATTATCAAATATAATTGGAACCATCAGTTTATCATCAATAAATAACTATAAATAATTATAATCAACTCTGTTCGTATCTGTTACGGTGGAGGCTCTGCACCACCGGAAGGAGCCCTCACTGAAGTACTGATTGATCTCCCATGGACTACAACTCCCAGAATGCACTTACCCGGACTGATTACTTCCTGTTTGCCACCTGCAACCCATCACCATTCTCCATATAAACCGGACATTCTCATTTAGTCAGTGCGAAATCTTGATTTGCCTACTGCATCATTACTGAGCATTTTTTCTGTCTATTATCTGTTGGTTTATCGTGTATGATCTGGATTGTTTCTCGTTTTTGATTCTTTGCTGCCTGCCCTAGTATTTTGGATTGTTTTACCATTAATGATTGTTTGCTGCCTGTTTCGACCCACGCCTGTCTCACGTTTACTCTCTTGCCTTGTCTTCGCTGTGATTGTTTGCTGTTACTGACCTTGCCTGTCGACCCTTCTAATAAATCTAACTGCAGATGGATCCTACTCTGTCTTGGATACTGTAACAAGGAATCAGACTGTTACAAATTGCAGCTTTAATGTGCCAGAGGAGAACGTCTAACGTCTAACTTAGCTTAGGGTTTTGTAAATTGTAAACTTCTAATATTTTTATTGTATATATTTTATGTATGTATGTATTCTACTTTGCATGTTGTGTGTAGTTCATGGTACTATTTCAAATCCCTTATACCCCTGTCCCATAAGATCTTATATTAAGATCTTAGATTATCTTTTATATGCCATCTCTATGTAAGCTGGAACGCATATCTTGCTTAATAATTTTGTGGTTTTATCAGTTCAGTCAACTTTTATTCATAAACACTATAAACCTAGTATACCTTATTAGTCTTATACATCTCACACACATTTTTTGCAATACCATTACCATGTCTGACATTTGTTCTGTAACATTGTAAAAAACACTATATAAATAAAATTTAATTTAAAACAAAGTCCTTTTAAATTAACCAAAGTTGCTTCATACTTGGTCAAAAAAGAACAGACTAATCCTCAATTATTTTCTGTACTAAATGCATGTGACAAGCATGCATTGTTCCTGAGAAGCACCAGGTGGCAACGGGGCTGTAGTGCTTGGGCCTGTCATTGCTGCATGCAGCTATAGTTAAGGCCCAAGCACTGAAAGTGCCCAATTGTTTTGCTTGGGATTATTTGAATTGTTTTTATTCCTTTTTGCAAGATTTTCATCCCTTAACACACACATCAGAGTTGTTGGCAGTTAGGGTCAGGTAAAGGCTGGCACATGGGTATTGGTCATGTTTACCCAAAGATTTGGCAAATGTGTTTATTGTGGTGGGTTAATGACATTGATATGACTATTATGAGTCACAGTAATGGTGTCACCAACTGACAACAGGAACTGTGTCACTTAAACTTTAAAATAGTCAACTTACATTTAGCTAAGTCACGTCAGACTTGGTCAGAATAATGTAGAGACATGGCTGATATAAAATTCTAAAAGGATTTGTGATATCTTAAATATTTTTGCCATGGCAACCTTTAAAACTACTTTAAAACTTTAAAACTACATTAAAGTATGTGAGGTGCTTGAAATGGCATGAAATTATGGTGGTCGGCTGTTAGGTGTTGGCAAAAGCTTTGACATGGGCTAAGCTTAGACCCTTTTGACAAAAGTGATGGGTTTAGTTTTGCCTGCAGTCACCATACTTGGTACATGTATTGGTCCTATCAATCTGGACAGTTTTTAAATTACATTCATTAGGTCCATCGAACAGAAAGTCTGCCAGGAAGTCAGTTTGTGTGCACACACGTCTATGCATATGTTAATGGAGAAGTGTCTGAGAATCAGACTAATAGAAAAGATATTACCAGATTAATAGTAAATAAGTCTTCTGAAGGACTGATTAATACCCAGACAACCTTTGGGATCGAATTGAGAGAAATTGATTCAGCGCCTTTTGGTTTATTTACCTTTTGGCAACATGAGCCATATATCAGGAGCTGTTGACACATACAAAAGCTGTGTCAACAGCTCTTGAGTAAATTGCTCAGTTTTTATTCATCAAGCTATTTTTAACATGCTCAACATGAGCCAAACGTTTTATATAAAAGGTTGATATACATAACAAGCATATACATATCTTTTGATTTATCAAATGTATTTATACATGGCTTTACAACCTTGCTTCCAGTAAAGCACACTGACAGCTAATCTTCCTCAGTTATAGTGGACATTTCTTGTGCGACTTTCGTACCATTTTTGAGTTAAGCCAAATTTCAGCAATTTTTGTTTGTAGTGCAGTGTACAGGGGGAACTGAGAGGCGATTAACCTCTACTGACTGGCAATCTGATGGTCGGATGAATTTCTGCCATATCAGAAATTTTGGTCGCCACTTGTGAGGGTATCGCACAGTTGAAACAGTGGATGGTCTGACCATTTAGTGTGAGCAAATGAATCATGAGCTTTTAGCTTACATCGCAAGCGATTTACTTGTACAGCGAGAGTTGGTCTGATCTGATCATCCAGATACTCACCTCCATGAACAGCTTCCCCCTGCTAAGTGGCTAATGAGATACTAGTAAGATGCTAATTAAATCCTTCTATAAATAGGGTTGACTTGTGCTGCTCCTCCTATTCTAGAACTGGCACCAAGAAGACAGAAGTATTATATGGGTTCACCCATATCCTAATGAAAAATATGTCTAGTGGTACATTATATAACATCTTCAAATCAATCAAAGAGATTTTTTGTTTAATTTAAGTAGTAAGTATGTAGTCCATTAAGGAGAGGTCTGCAGGAAGAGACACTTTTAGTGGATCCAGGTGCACCTTTGGAGACGGTTGCATGCAATACGCAGTGTCAACTAAACCTGTTTAGAGCTAGTCAGTTGATAAAAGCAATCCTAGTCATGTTTTCTTTACCAATGTTCACACCTGATCAGGTAGCTTGTATCTGTGAGAATCTGGAAGAATCTGGAGATGTTGAGCGCTTGGGAATCCTGCAGAGTCACCGCTTTACCAGAAAGTCTCACACCAAACTGCTCCGAAAAAAAACACACAAAAAAACAATTGCTCATATAAGAAATCCAAGTTAACACAAATGGAAGTATAGGGAAATTATGTAGTAGTCCAAAAAGGACTTAGATAAAAGGATTAATAAAAAAAACTATTTTATAGAACTTGGGAAACTACATCATACATTGTAGGTACCAACATTGCATTGTAGGTAGTGGGTACCATGTTTAGGACATGCTCATCGCAATATTAGTACACAGAAACAGGAAAAAACAATAATGAACAATGATTGCAAGAAGTGCAAGAAAAATTAGACAAAATTCATTAAAAAAAGAAACTTGATCCATAAGAACACAAAAAGTTTATATACCCTTGTTATGCGTGTTCTTAATACTTGAACGTTATGTCCTCCACCTATCTGCACTACAGTAACAGTTTTCAAGTATTCAAGTTTTTAACGCAAAGGGCTTTTTCTATTTAACATTTTGATGTACAAATAAACAGATAGCAAAAAGCTTAACAAGATAGCTTGTGTGGTTCTTAGAAAAAAATCAAGGAAATCAACGGGCTTGATCCATACAAACACAAAGAGATTACTTATAGCCTTGTTATGTGTGGTCCTAATACTTGAACCTTACCTCTTGCACCTGTTGTATTTGCGTTAACACAGTAACACAGAACTTAAGTTCATCTATGTTTTCACTTTTTGTTTTGTATTTAATTTGTTTATTTATTGGCTTGATATCTGTGTTCTAATATTTGAGGGTAACACTGCCGGTTTACATCTGTTGTAGGCTGTTTGCAGTTATAGTAACAATGAACTTTTAAATGCAATGGGTTTTCATCTATTTAAATTTTAATACAAAGATCAAATACATTTAATCTGTATTTCTTTTTATTTTAACTTAAAGTGCATAGTGCCGTCAGTCTTGATGACACGTTTTGGCTTTTCCTTCCCTATAACTGTTTAAAAAAAATCCTAATTAAATAAATACATTGTTTTTTACATTTAAGCATGAGCTTTCAAAGATTTATTAAGATAATAAGAAACATAAATCCAGTCAAGTGCATTCAAGATAGTCTAACACATTATCCAGGCAGATTTTTGTAAATTTGAAGAACATAGGCTATGTGCCTGCTTGGCTCATTCATTTTGATTGTGAAATTAGATAGAAATAGGTAACAAGTGCAAAGTCTATTTAAACTGTCACCCCAGAAAAACAAATAAAGACAAATACACTGCATTCTTGATGCAACAATGAAAACTTCATTAAGCTTATTTAGCTTTGATAGCATACAAAGTGCTCCCAATCCGGTAGTTCATTAGGGTGCACAAGCTCTCACACCACACTGAGATATCACTGTTAGACTGTGTTCCTTAAGATTCTTGAGCTGAGGAGCACCTGTGGTACTTAAACTCAGATGACTTGCTACCTTTTCATCACAATTACAGAGTTAAACTGCTTTGCAAAGTTCTTATAAAAATTCCCAGAGTCTGTAATTGTTTTTGCTAACAGGTCAAAATTGTGAATTGAGAATTGCAATGGAAAGTAGATCAGAGATTATGAAGTTGTCTATGAAGGTCATCAGTAGTTACTACCACAGAAAGGGAACTTTAATCACTGACCAGCAGACAGATTACTGCAGCAGACTGTAAATGAGATAAGTTTGTCAGTGGCATGTATCATAAAACAGGACAAAAACAGGATTAACTTAGAATCCCTGATAACAGAACAGTGTTTGAAGGTAACGAAGTCCTACAGTTTAAGCCTAGCTAACTTCTGCCCCTCAAAGGGGATGTCAACCATTTCCCACCCAGGAATCCCACCAATCAGACTCACACTTTAATATAAAAATGTGAGATTTTTGGGTTACCCATTCTAGAATAACTTTTAACAGCATAAACAAACATTAACAATATACCAAGTTAGAGTTTAGAGAGTTTGTTTAAAAGTGAGTCACATTTAAGTCCATTTAGAATATGTAATTTGAATGAGTGTGTGTATTCCCAGGGATTTCCAGTGTCATGCTTTACCAATTGACTTATAGCAGAAATGCTTATAGAAGTGGCCAAATCAACTAGAAATAGCAGGGAGTCTTTTCTTTATAAATACAGAATATTTACAATTTTACAATTTACAATTTTGAAGAGGAGAGCTACAGTGGTTAGAGCATGGCGTTAACAACGCCAAGGTCATGGGTTCGATCCTAGGGATTGCACATTCTCAATGTATAGTGATCGATGTGTAGTATAATGCAATGTAAGTCGCTTTGGATAAAAGCGTCTGCCAAATGCCTAAATGTAAATGTAAATGTAAATGAGAAGCACTTCAGCAACGAGACCAGCAGCGTGTAAGTACATTTAGACTTGGCTTTAGTTGTTCATAGCGCAGTGATAGGAAGTTTATTTGTATG
>JAZGTI010017935.1:0-11913 GCA_036877585.1 Botia kubotai
AAATGGACATGTGAAGTTGAATCTTGTACCGTTCACAGTCGAGGTACAATTTTGTGTAGCATTCACCATATCAATCCTTATTTTACAGTCAGATCATCCGAGTATGTGCTTGGTGCGTTTTGCAGAGCACACGCATACATCTTCTATGTCTGGCATAACTCTAATTGGTGAAGTAATGAAGTGAGGTTTCTTGTAGGGAGTTTCATTGGTACAGTCAGTAACACTCTGTTGGGTTGGCTTCTTTCCTTGCAATAAGCTTGATGTTGTTCTTAGTACTATGGTGATTTGTTGTGGTATTTTGCATTCTGTGTCATCCACTGCATTCACTCTCAGTGGCGCCGCTCTCCAGGCRTGTGACAATTGCAAACACCTCCAACAGCTCTTGTTGATTTTTAATTCTTGTTCCTCAGTTGTGAGCCACGAGTCTTCATCTTGTGGTCTTAGTTCACTGGTTCTGGGGTTCCATGGTCGTGCTCTCTCCATCTTCACCTCCTTATTCCGGAGAACCTCTGAAAACTATCAGGGAAGCTAATACATTTACATTTAAGCATTTGGCAGATGCTTTTTTCCAAAGCGACTTACATTGCATTATACCACACATTATTTCTAATTAGGTGCACATTGTTTCTAATTAGGTGCTAATTAGTTGCGAACCCATGACCTTGGCGTTGTTAAAGCCATGCTCTAACCACTGAGCTACAGAAAAGCTACATAATAGATTTGCCCTATCTTCAGCTGGCGGGTAGCCCCCACACTCACTAAAAGAATGTAGTTCTTCCGTCCTAGCACAGCCCTGAAGTTTTCACCCAGTTTTGGACTGATGAATCAGTGTGTAAAATTTCTTGTGTTTTCCTCAGTCAACGTCTTCCCAGTGTATGTGCCGTTTGGTTCTTTGTTGATGGGTTTCAGCTTGTGGTTGTTGTGCTGCTTTCACTTGCACAGAAACATTTGACAACAGAAAAGACATTTCCTTACAGTAGTTATCATATCATATTCACATAAGTCTGTAGAAGGCAGTTGGGAGTCTCTGGGTTGTACCCCTATTTAGGGTGGTCTGCCAAACAGAATTTCAAATGGGCTCAAATTTGTTTTTGATCGTTTTCTCATTCTCATGTACATTAAGACAATTGGAAGCGCCTTTACTTATGTGAGCCCTGTTTCTTCACAACATTTAGCCAATTTATTTTTAATTGTGCCATTTTCTCTTTCCACTGCTACCCCTGAGGATAGATGATATGCACACCTCATGTCTATCCCTAAAAATTTACCCACTTGTTCTATTGCTTCATATGCGAAGTGTGTGCCATTGTCTTGAGCTAATTTTCTTAGGTATACCCCATCTGGGTACAATTTTGGTTAGCAGTGCCTTTGCTACTGTTTTGAGGTAGGAAAAAACTTCTACCCATTTTGACCACATATCCACCATGACCAAGCAATATTTCTTTCCCCTCACATGGGGTTAATTCAATAAAATCCATCATTAGATGGTCAAATGGTCCTCCTGGTGGTGGATGTGCCGTTATAGGCATTTTTGTACCTTTTACAACGTTATGTGTGGCACAAATCATGCATTTTTTGCAAAGATTTTCAGCATAGGTTGTAAAACCCTTTACATGCATTTTGTAAAACCCTTTAAAACCCTATAGGTTGTAAAACCCTTTACATGCATTTCACGGCATGTAACAGTGTATGTGACAAATAAAGGCTACTACTACTATACCATGAGGCTGTCAATTGCTCTACCATCCCCCCTTTTGACACATGGTCTAACCCGTGTGTCAACTTGGCATAATGTGGAAAGAAATGTTTAGGCGAACATGGCAACCCATTTGGTCCTTCCCAAATACCATCTTTAATCATACAGTTAGACTTTCTCCATCCATCCTTCTCTGTCTGTGCTGCAAAAGTCTGCATGCTGTGAAGAGAAGAAAAAGAAGAAATTCCCTGTGTGTGGTTAGAGTTGAGTTTTACACAGGCAAGCTCTTCACCTAGTTTTGCAGCTGCATCTGCTCTGTCGTTTCCTGTAGAAACAAAATCATTAACTTGTGTGTGCGCTGCACATTTGCAGACTGCAATCTGCTTGGGGAGAAGAATAGCTTCTAAAAGGTCAGAAACAAAACGAGCATTTAAGATCTAAAGATTTAAGATTTCCCATCTGACTTGAGAAATTTTCTATGTTTCCACAAAGCAAACTCCAAATGCATATCTAGAGTCGGTGTAAATAGTAACTCATTTTTCTGACATCAGCGTACATGCAGATGTGAGAGCAATTGGTTCAGCAGCTTGTGCTAATAAATTAGAGTTAAGTTTATGGGAGAGTATTTATGAGAGAGTATCATTTGTGAAATTGTTGTCACTGCAAAGCTAACATCATTAATGAAATTGTTAGGCTTTTACAATACCCTTGACATAAACATGGGAAATTGTATGACTTGCCACCAAAGTTAAAAGCAACCCAAAATTGTCTGTCCTTAGCCATTGGCACACTGAAGAAATTATTGGCAAGATCAACAACAGAAAACCATTGTGAGCTTTTAGGCATTTTTGACATAATAGTGTAAGGATTTAGCACATTTGGTGCTCTAGGTTGAACAGCTGTGTTTACTGCCTGCAGGTCTTGTACAAATCTCCATTCTGTTGGCTGGCCAGCCTCTCTGATCTTTTTAACAGGAAAAATTGGAGTGCGCACAGGTGAGTCATGACACGGAACTATGATCCCTTCTTCTAATAATGATTTAAAATGGTGTAATGCCATCGATGGCTTCACGTTTAAGGGGATATTGGGCTTGACATGGACAATAATCTGACTTTGGGGTAATAGAAATTGGTTCACGGTTCTTTATTAAGCCTACATCATATTTATGTTTTGCCCATACCATACCCGGCACTGCGGATAATGCTGGGTGAACGTCTGATGGAGTCAATACAGAAAACATTGCATTCAGAGGTTGTGCTATTTGCACCAAAACTCTTGTTACAGTAATCACAGCAGCACTGGGACTTCGATAAGCTTTCAATATGGAGCTATAATACACATTGTGATCACATAACATCCAGTCTGTAGCCAGACTACCCTGTTTCACGAATGTACCAACTGTGTACCATTCTGCATCATCCCTTGTTGCTAGTGATATATGAGGAACTGAATCTGGGATAAGAAAATATCTTAATTAATCCTCTGACAGAGAGACACTGAGTGCACACGAGTGCACCAACCAGAATAACCACTCATTTTTTATGGTTTCTTCTGGCAGATCAAAGAACCAACTACTTTCAAAAGATGTGTCTCTTTCTGTTACGGCGTGTGACGTGCAGTGTAGGTCACTAGGCAGCATAAATTTGTCTTTGGATCGTAATTTTGTCACGTGCTATTGCAGAAATTTTAGTTGCCCATTTGGGGTCTTGTGTTAACCACTCATAGGCAAACTGAGCTTCAGCTGGATGTCATGGGTGTGCCGTTACAGTCACCATGACTCCATTCTTATTGGCCATTAAGTCTCTCGCCATCAGTGGTACTGGGCAGGAGTCGGACAACACAAATTGATGTGTGGTGGTCCAACCCTGTTCAGTTTCACACTGAAGTGGAGCTGTTAAAGGTTCAGAAACATGATGCACAGAAGTTGACACACAAACTGCAGTGTCTTTAGTCAGCAGCGGTTTACATGACAGGTCACACAGTCATATGGTGGATCTACTTCAATGGTATCTGCATACCTTCTACCCACAGAAAAAATCTAGGCAATTTATTAAAACATTCAGATTTGTACATAGCAAATTTCAACTCAGAAGAAACAGTATTGCAAGCAAGTTCTTCATTGCAAAGAGCATTATCAGTGTATGTGTTTGTAGTTAGTATGTTACCACTTCCTCTTTCTGGCAGAGCTGGCTGCATGCCCGGAACCCCCCTCACTGCTCCTTACAGTCTTTAGCTTGATGTCCCCTCTTCCCGCAGTTCCAACACACACCACATCTTTCAGTCACACGAGTCAATTTTCCACAGTGTGAGCAAGGAGGTTGCTGGTCTTGCCATTTCCTTTGCGGACCTCTGTTATTCCTATGGTCTTTATTGTGAACAGCATTGACTCTGGGTCCGGTGAACTGTTGTGACCTGTTCCCTCATACAGCTTGCAGGAGAACCAGTTGCAACTGCTGTTTGTTTTTTTCCTTCCTTTTCTCTTTCATATCCACTTGTTGTCCTTCAGCGTCAATTTGAGGCAGTCAATGGTCTAAACACCATCACCGGACCACATCTGGACCAGAAACTTCGACCATGGGTGCTTGTAGATTCAAAGTCTTATATTTCTTTGTGTAGCTGCGTGTTCTTCTGCACTGATCATTGTATTCACCTTGTATTCATGTTCATCTGTATCTTTCTTTGCATTAAACTCTGAGTTGTGGTGGTGCACCATGGTGGTGCTGCTGATGCTTGCACTCCTCCGGTCTGTTGTTGTGTTCTGCGTCGAGTGGAGCAGAAAGTGAGGTCAGGGTTCACTTTCAGGACTTGCAGCTCCGCCGCAGGACAGTGATATGGGGGTGGAAGTGAGACAGACAAAGAAGAATTAGTATGTGTCTGCAAAGTCTGCCCTACATCCTGTTTACTATCACTTCCACCATATGCTGACTTCCTATCTCTCTTCTCGGCTTCTGTTAACCACAACGCAAGTGTAACCTTGCAGTCTGTGCAATCATGCGAGCAACATCCTCTGCAACATTTCTTATTATTGCATGCATTATTTTGCATGCATTCAGGACCATATGCGTGCTTCATTTGATTATAAATTGGTTCCGAAAATTTTGGACGTTGACTTTGAGTTCCCCATTCTGCTCGGACGGGAGGATTTACACGGTCGCACGACAAAAACACCTGTTCCACAGCGTCCTGTAAACAGTCGTATTCGCAGGTTTAATATCTAAAATAACCCTGTTTCACAGAGTCCTGGAAACAATTGTACACTTAAGTGTAACATCTAACATTTGCACAACGAATCCACTCAGCGCCTCAAGTTCTGTTTCACACTTTCTTGGTTTACTTGCTGACGACCTCACCGACTCTCAGCAGAATGAGGATTGACAATTTAAACTTTGTTTTTTTTTACTATTAAATATAAAAATTTAAAATCTCTCACCAGAAGATTTCCATAAGGTTCTTTAAAATAATGGCAGTGCTGATCACCTCGGTCCCTTCTTCCCTCAAACTAGGCGGGGTAGGGCTGGAATCCTAGTTCCAGGATAGCTAGTTACCGTCCGCCTCAGGGTCCACGAGGATCACAGACAAGCCATCCCAACCGCTGCCACCAAAATTGTTGTGGAAAATTCTTGTTTCTGAAATGAGAGATTTGTCAGACACACTTTGTCTTTGTAATATTTTATTTCTTGCAAGGGAGATCAGTTCTTGCAAGGGAGATCAGTTCTTGCAAGGGAGATCAGTTGTCATTGGCCCATGCTCATCTGAACATACATCGGCTGTTCACCAATCAGTATCCAATGTTCACAGTTTATCACCTTATATAGAAAGTTTTAATATACCAATCTCATTAAGTCTTAGACCCCTCCACCCTCAAAATCTCCTCTGCAGAAGTAGGAAACAGATTCTGCAGATGCTCAACAGTGCAATCGTTTCCTCTGTCTAGGGTGAGGTACATAAAGTTAGCATCATCAGTATATTTTCATGACAGCAAAAGAAGAAACCAAATCAGATGTCTCATAATAAGTTTCACAGTAAAAATCATAAACCATGTTAATGCTATATCCGTGAATACGAAAATTTCTTCAACAGGACACTTCGAACAGGTCAGCATACTCAGGGGGTAAATGTGACTTTGAAACTTGTGGGTCTTTAGAAGAGGAAAGAGATCTGTTTAAACTAGTGACTTGAGCTAGGCAGAGATCGTGACAAGAAGTTCCCCATTGGACAATCTGACCCTCCTTCCAGGAGATGACATTATTATGAGAACGTAACCAGGGTAGTCCTAGAATGACATCGTGATTAGGTGAGGGAATTACATATAATTAAATTTTCTCAACTAGGGCGCCTATTCTTAACTGAACATACTGGGTTAAGTGTTGGATCCTTCCCGGACCCAGGGGTCGCCCATCTAACACCTCCACTGCCAAAGAGGAACCACAAGGAGTTAGTACAAGGTTATTTAACTGAGCAAAGTCGAATGATATGAAATTCCCAGCTGCTCCAGAATCTATAAGGGCGAATGTGGTTATTGTATTTTCTGATATTACAAGTTTAACAGATACTTTAACACCGGCAGAGGTAGAAACATTAGTGGCACTCACCAGGAGACGGTTAGTGGGAGGTCAGACCGGGCAGGTAGACTTAATATGACCATATTGACAATAGTAGTACTGGTGTTGTACTCGGCATTCACGCTCCTCTGGAGAGAGGTGTGTACAACCCACTTCCATGGGTTCTTCGGAGGTGGGAATTTTAGGCATGTGATCGAGCAATCAAGGCATGGGTCATCGGGATTGGATTAGATTATCCATCTGTATGGCGAGTTAGAAATGGTTACTAAGGTTCCTCCCCTCATCTCGACAGGACAACTCAGACTGAAGTCCTGGTGTTAGCCCCTTTCAAAAAAGCAGTTTTAGCGTATCCTCTACCCACTCGGTTTGGGCTTCAAGAGTGCGGAAGGTGAGAGCGTATTCAGCGGCAGTCTGCTTTCCCTGCGAGAGAGTGAGCAGTTGTTCTCCAGGGTTTTCCCCTCAGCTGGGTGCTCAAATACCTCTCTAAATTGCTGGAGGAAAACATTAAATGTAGGGAAGACAGATCCATCAAGTCTCCATACGCCATGCCCTTTCGGAAAGTAACGAACAAACAAAAGTGATAAGGCTAGACATGGTTGGGTATAGCGAGGGTTGTTGGTTAACGAACAGGAAACATTGAAGCAAAAACCTTTACATTTAGAAGAGTTACCGTGAAATTTCTCAGGAAAGGCAAGATGTGGGCTGACCGAGGTTGCTGTAGCGGATAGGCTGTTGCTGGGCATAGGCTTTGTTACTGCTGCTGATTCAGTAGGCCCATGATTGACTCCCTGTAGCGCCTTGACCAACTCCTCTGTGAGGGTAGTTAATTGGTTGAGCTGATGCTGGTGCCTCGTGATTTGGGACGCCTGGACAGACAGCTCTGTAAACAATTGCTTGATGGCTGCTGAATCTCTATATGGTGAAGTCTTCTGTAATAAAGAGTCAGAAGTACTGTGATCCATTTGCAGCGTATTTAATAATTGTGGTCAAATAGGCAATGATCGGTACCAGTAAACAATCACAACGAAGACAGAGCACGGCATAAACGATAAAGAGGCAAAGGTCGGGGCAGGCAGAGAACATTCAAAAAGGATATAAACAGTCCAGGGATCAAGGCAGGTGGCAAACAGGCGTAAAAAAATAAACTATCCAGAGGTCAAACGCAAGGCAATCGGTAAACGTGAAAAAACGCTCAGAAATGATAGCCGGGGCAAATCAAGACTTCACAATGAAACAGAGTACACAGTTTAAACAGGGTGTGGTGATTGGGCACAGGTGATACAAAGGAAGTGATTGGTCCCGGGTATGTGGCATTCTGGAAATTGGAGTTCAGATCTGGATGAACTAGAATTCTGGAGATAGCGACCTCTGCTGGTGCGGGGAGGCGGTGCTAGGGTCTCCTCCGTGACAGAGAGCATGTGTCGTAGTTTTGATATATTTTTAAGCTGTGTGGAGAGTTTTGTCCAATAAGTAAAACTTCTGTTTTAATCTGAATTTAATAGTAGAAAGTTGCTAGTCATCCAAGTTTTGATATTGACTATGCATTCTGTTAGTTTGGTGAATTTTTGAGTCTTGTTGGGCCTAGAAGAAATGTACAGCTGAGTATCATCAGCATAACAATGAAAACTAACTCCATGTCTCTTAATAATTGCTCCCAGAGATAGCATGTACAGGGTGAAAAGTAGGGGCCCAAGCACTAAGCCCTGCGGTACTACATATTGGACTTGTGATCGGTATGACACTTTTTCACTCACAGCAACAAACTGGAATCAGTCAGATAAATATGATTTAAACCATGCCAGTGGAGTTCCATTTATGCCAACATAATTTTCAAGCCTATTTAGTAGAATGCTGTGGTCAATAGTGTCAAAGGCTACACTAGTGGAAATAATGGTAGAAGAGAGATGCAGCCACGACCGACTGACAAAAGCAGATCATTTATCACTCTGATGAGAGCAGTCTCTGTACTATGATATGGCCTGAATCCTGACTAGAAATTCTCACAGATACCATTTCTTTCCAGGAATGAACATATCTGTGAAGACACAACCTTTTCCAGTATTTTTGAGATAAAAGGTAAATTTGAGATGGGTCTGTAGTTTACTAGTTTCATGGGAAACTAGTTGTGGTTGTAGTTGTAGTTGTGGTTTTTTAACAACTGATAACAACCAGTTTGTAAGGTTTTGGGACATATCCCAACGGCAATGATGAATTAATAATACTATGTAGAGGATTCTCTTTTAGCAACCTGGTAGGTATAGGATCAAGCATACATGTGATTATTTTTGCTCCTTAGGTAAGTTATGATGCATCATCTGATTTGTTTGTGTTGGAGACAGTTGCACAAACAAAGTCAAATATCTTGAAGAATATCTTTTAATAGGTTTAGTTTATTTTAAAGCTTGTTTTGTTTTATTTTGTCATTTTAGGCCCCATAGTGAGAAACACTGCTGTATACTGTTTGCAGTATACACATTTGTTGCATGCATGGAATACCCAAATGACCTAATATATTTATTACAAATGTGCAGTATACAGCAGAACAAACTATACAGACACACTGTGATTTCTATAATGCAACTGTCAGACTTAGCATTTTTACAATAAATTGCATTAAAAATGGAAAAGAACCACTTGTATTTTAGAGATTATAACTGGATGCTAGATGCAGAATTAAACATGTAACTGTAACAGTGGGCCGGTAGTGTTCGTTCATAATCATTACAAAACATGGTTCAAACGAAAATGATAAAAATGGTCAGCTTAGGAAATAAAAAAAAACATAAATAACAGAGTTCAAGTCATACCTGGCTATGATGACACACCGCAATGATGCGGGAAGTTCTAGTTACAGAAGGCTTCCCTGAGTCTTTTGCTCAGCCTCCTTATATACACAGATAAGACAAAGAGTCAAAAAACCTACAGCCAATTTGGTCTGATATGTTCTCGTGACCTGAAGGGGCACCCCGCTGGGATAGTTAACACTACAAAGTTCAGGTCTCCTGGAAAGGACACACCCATGACAGGAGTGTAGATTTTCTAGATATTTTCTAAGTATTAAGCCCTTCAAATGCTACATCCCACAATAATAGAAATTAGATCTTTTTACCAATCACACCAAAATCTTTAAAATGATACCAAACATGGAAATGACAACTCAATGACATCACACTGTATGTTGCATATATAAGTTCAGTAAGCTCTATTGATCTGAGCCCAGAGGGAGGGGGGAAATAAGAGGGAAGGGGGGAAGGCAGATGTGTAATTTAAGGTATCCAATCAATCCCTTGGTGGCCATGGCCATCATGTACACTTCGAAGCACCTCCTCCTGCGAACACTGCGGAGTACGACTTGAAAGGTCTCTTTACACTCTCCTGGCAGTCGTGTTACCTGGCACAATATACCTCCCTTCTACACCAACCTATCCCAGTGGCGCAAAAGAATCTTACTAGCTGCTGGCAATAAATCTCTCTCTTCGGCTGGCACCCTGCTATGAAAAACTTTAAGGCCGGGCCAATAACAGAGTGCTTTTCTTTTAACGAAGAATGGTCCTCATCAGACCGTCCAGCCAGGGCAACAACCTCATTACAACCTGCTTCTTTCTGGAGACCCTTAAGAAGCCTGCCCTACCCAAACTGCTGGAACATCGGCCCAAGGTGCAAACCTTTCCAGATACTGCCTTGACAAAGCTTCGGCATTGCCATTACTATGGCCCGGATGATATTTTACAGTAAAATCGAATGCAGCCAATTGGGACACCCATCTCTGCTCCACAGCCCCCAACTTGGCTGTCTGAAGATGTCTTAATGGGTTATTGTCAGTAAAAATGACAAAACCACTCCCCAACAAATACTTACGGAACTTCTCTGTTACTGCCAAAAGCTCTAGCTTTATAGAGCTATAGTTGTCCATATTCCTCTCAGTAGATCTCAAACCACGATTAGCATAGGCAATCGGTCTGAGTTTCAAAACAATTTAATTTTTAAATACCTCTTCCAACCTCTCCAAATGCTGACTAACAGAGGCAGAAAACAATCACATCATCAAGATAAAGCAACACTGATTGATACCGCTGATCCACGAACATACGTTCCATCAAACATTGAAAAGTTCTGGGTGCATTTTAAAGGCAAAAGGGGCATTTGATTAAACTCAAAGAGGCCAAAAGGTGTACAAAATGCTGTCTTGAATTTATCCTTCTCTGCCACTGGCACCTGTTTGTAGCCACTGGCCAAATCAAGCGTAGAAAACCACTTCGCCCCTGATAATGCGTCCAGTGACTCCTCAATTCGGGGAAGAGGGTAAGCATCTTTACGAGTTTAGTTTTAGCCTAAAGGCAACACAACCTAATACTCCCATCTTTCTTAGTCACCACTACGATTGGAGAAGAGTAAGGGCTACAACTTTCCCTAACGATCTGGCTATCCAACAACTGTTTAATATGTTTTTTCACTAGATCATACTGTGACGGCGGAAGGCGACGATAGGGCTGGCGAACAGGAACATCATCCTGTAAAGGAATCTCATGGGTGATAAGCCCTGTATACCCTAAATCCCCCTCATCTTTAGAAAAAAGACAGCTGTACTTAAGAAGGAGAGACTTGGCCTGCCTGGCGTGTTCCTCTGTTAATCCCTCAAAAGAGGAAAATTCCAATCCATCTACAATACCCTCCGTAAATACCTGCTGACTCTCTATAAAGACCACAAGCTCTGGCTGACCGAAAAAGCCAGTAAAGCTGGGGCCTCTATTGTTACCAAAGGTACCTGAACTGTCCCCACCACTCTACGAGGAGCCAGCCAAACATCCGAGCAACTCACATTAGTAATGGGAGCATATACCAGGCCATTTCTGCTTGTAAAAGGGTGGGGGAAAGCAGCAGTCCGTCTGGAAGAGTACCCTCGTCGGGGCCCAAAGGCTCTAACATAAATTCTGCTAAAGGCATTTGAGGGCATGTAACCGGTACCATAGAAAGAGTTCCAGCAGTAATACAAACAGGCCGGTCCCCTGCTACTCTCACTTTAAAAGCCTCAGTCAAGTTAATAACTGCCTCAGTTTTCTCACACTGACGTAACTCCCACTTAAACACAGGAGTAGCAGATTGTACTAAAGGAGTCTGAAAAAGACTCATCCCATATGCTGATACAACCGTTGATAACACTCTTTCAGGACATTAATTCCTAAATACCAGGGGTAATTGGATGACACCTTACACTCCCTCTTCCTACCCACCTTGCTACAGTAGAATATGCGCAACCAGTGTGCGATATCTGTAGGTTGTCATAGACGCAACACGTCCAGCTATAGAAAAGGCATTAACACAGGGAAGCGACCTTTATTAAAGCAGTACACATTAACATTTACATTTACATTTAGTCATTTAGCTGACGCTTTTATCCAAAGCGACTTACAAATCAGGACAGGAAGCAACTTCGATTACAATAAGAGGCAACAGTGAATAAGTGCTATACACAGGGCTCAGGTTTTCCAACACAGTATGAGTTTTTTTTTTTTTTTTCCACAAGTAGAAGTGGGGGTGTGTTAGAAAATTAGTCACGGAAGAAAAGACGAAAAAGATGAGTTTTTAGTTGTTTCTTAAAAATGGCTAATGATATGGAGTTCATTCCACCAACCGGGCAGAGTGAAAGAGAGAGTC
>JAZGTI010017936.1:0-11913 GCA_036877585.1 Botia kubotai
CTGCTCGGGCTAATTGGATCTTTAGCCTTCAGGAGTCTTGATGACCAGCCAAGCAAGACAGGAGGGACTCTGGGTTGTAGCATTAGGGAAACATGAAACCAGCTCCACCCTTTCATGCTCAATGGTGAGAAGAAAAGCCAGTTATGTTCATCCTCCATGAATCTTCTTCTGTCCCATCACAGGTGAAAAAGAGATGGTTCTCTCAATAAAAGTCAGCTGACCCAGCTGTTTTTATTTAAAGATCCTTGAAAAACAGCGATGCGTTTCTGCATTTCTAGTTCGTTGAAAACGATGTCATAATTTGTGTAAAAATATTATGTTAAATGTTGTAAAAAGTTGTGTAAAAACAATACAACTTTTCGAATAAACATTTTAAAAGTTATAATACAGTAAAAAAGTTCCAAGACCGCTTCATATGGTAAAATTAAAGATTTTAAATCTAACCTAATAAAAATCAACCCCAAGGGCATCAAAGTCATAAACTGTACTGTTCTCATTTTGTGTCTGCTTGGAGAACGTGCCGCACTCGCCACAAATTTAATTCCCTTGTACTTGCTTTGTTTTGCTCTGTGGATTTCGACGTTTAAAAGGCAACATAAACTTGTTTTGGAGGATAAACGACAACTAAGCTGATTAGTGATTTTATCACACGAGCAGCATAACATACAAGTAATAGAATGAGTAAGTAACAGCAGATGCTTAACAATGATAAGAAATGATTTGTGGCAATGAGCAATTGAAAACCGCAGGTGTGCTGTATGGAGCAGAACAGAGAACCCGCGACGGAGGTGCGGGAACCGTCAGGAAACAACAATCACTCTGGAGGACAGAAAATATATTCAACATGAATCCCGGGAACACATAAGGGATGGCAGCAGCCATTCGATTTCCATTTTAGCTACAGAAACCGCGTTTCGTTCACCTCTGATAGTCTGAGCCCAGTAACTCTGTGGCACCCCAGTGATTTCTCCTGCTTTTATGACAGCGCTGTGAGCCGGCCCCAGCTGGCGGGAAGCAGAGATTTTATTTGAGAAATAAAGAACGCCGACGTGCCGAGTTTATGTACGTTGCGAAAACCATAACTATTCCAAGTTATCATTCTTCAGTGACCTTTGTGTATTGTTGACATGGAAACGCAGATCATGAATACTTAATGGAGAAAAGTGACTAATGAGAGACCCGGGATGACACTAACTCAAAGCCGCAGGGTTAAAAGGACAAGCGGCATAATCAACACTGCCAGCAGAACACAAAGAGGGAGAGAGAGAGAGAGAGAGAGACAGAAAGAGATACAGTCACACATAAACAGAGGTGTTGGTGAAACACATTGATGAGCTCTTTTGCATGTTTACACACACACAAACAAAACAACTGTTTACATACACACACCTTTGCCAGAGATAACACACGACCTGAGGAGAAATAAACAGTAAATACTGTTGCAATACATAAAAATATTTTATTCTCCTGACTTTGAACCTCCTAGCCATTAAATAATTCTCAGAGTTGAATCGTTTTTCACCTTCTCTGACTTTTTTATAACTACATGTAAAAGTGAGCTGACAAATGGCTAATTTAAAGTTGTTTCCACATTAAGCTGGGATGCAAGAAACTATTTTAACATCAGAAAATTGCCTGTTTAAAGATGCGCAATTCCTACTTTTTCTAAATAGATTCGATGTTAATATCTGCAGATGTGCCACAGAAAATGGGAGGGGCCAGACACTGTCCAATGGGTTGTCTCCCTGACATACACACATCTCATGCGTTTCAGTTAGCTTAGCTAGCTTGCTTCCTCTCCTCTGTTCCGATGCGATAGAAACAACAAAGAAACCAGGAAAAGATGTTTCCGAGAGTGTAGAAAACTTTGCCTTCAGTGTGTTTCTCAGACGTTTCGGAGCGGTGCGACGAGATAAAACCGTTTGCAGAAAAATTCGCCACCGCAGGAGAACGTTGTGATGATCAAACATCTGAATAAATCTCTAGCGCTTCGTTTACGTAACTCAGCATTCAGACGCGATAACTGCGCTAATTACAGCGCAGATTGTCGCTAGTAAAACACCACATGTGTAACAATGATACACAAGGATTAACTTTTAATAACGCAGGAAAGTTCTGTGTTGCTGCGTTTGATGATGGGAAGACGGGTTTTGTACAGTTAATACCTGACAGATTAGGAGCGACTTCTGCTGGCATCTTTAATTTCCAAAAGGTTTAAAAGTACCTTCCTAAGCTGAGTGAACGATAACATGTTTCTCCGTCAGGAGATTTGTGGAACCTTATAGATAATGCATCAAGGAGACCAATCAAGGTGACTGCAAGACCATATTTATATTCAAGTGTATTTAAATAATACATTTAGATATTTCTGTATGCAGGAAGGATTTACTGACCTTTGCTCCTCAGCATTTAGCTGACCTGAGGTTGATGGGGCAAACGAGTCTGCGTGATGCTTCTTCAGCATCATCTGCAAAGCTTCGTGAAATGGACAACAGGTCACACCCAACAGTTTCTGCCTCCCTAAAAATCTCCCTCATGGTCGTTCTCTTGCAGTTCTGAAGCGCTTGACAAAAACAGGCCTCTGTGATTACGGGAAGCAGCACAAACGTGGAGACTGAAATGTGGGGGCTGCCATTTTTTGTCTCTTTGTTGTGCTACTGACCTTTGGAAATATCACAGATTAGATCTTTAATTATTTATGAAGGGGAGCAGTGTTGGGTTGAGGCAGCCATGGTCTTGTCACACATGATGAGGTTGTGTTGTTGGTGTATTAGGAAAGACAGAATGGACCAAGCTTGAAGGTTGCGCTCAATGTGCACTGAAAAGGCTACATTAGAGGTAAAAGCTTTGAGAGAGCATTGAGAAAAAATATTTTGGTGATATGACTAAAAATTAATAGTAGTGTTTTGTTCGCTCTGTGAACCAGGGAACAAAAACACTGTAGAGCGCCACTGTAATAACTGTAGCTTTTGAAAGTGTGTCTGGATAGAAGCCTGACTGTAACTCGTCGATGATCAATCAATATTATTACAAAAAATACATCAAATACTGAGGCCCAAAAAAAAGTCTCGCCACACTCTTTCAATAAGAGCTGCGTTTAATATAATACAGCAAGATTTGTTGATATAGTTATTTGATGACAGTAATATAGAACGGATCTGTTTATGCTCGCTGTGATTTTGCCAAGCGTGTTCCTGGATCTTCATGTTTTATTGGTTCTGAAGCAAAAAATAAGTCACAAAAAGTTCTAAATCCTACCCGTTATCAAACTATAACCATAACCAACTAATTCAGAATAGAATAGGAGCCCCTAACTCAGTCTTTATCCTAAACCTAACATTGACTTTAATCCTGCATTATGATTGGTTGATTAAAACGTTGTTTCAGAGCCAACAATGATGTTCATCCAATAAAATGTCCCTCATGGTAAAATCATGGCAACATCCATTTCTAATGGATGCAAGATCACTGCAAAAGTACTAATTACTTAAAAAAATGAAAAGACAGTTTGTGTTTTTATTTACACACATTAAATTCTCCTTTGACACATGCAAGCAGTGAACGCTCCATCATAGTCACCACTGAAATTAAAACAGCGTTATTTTACTGCTGTAGCCCAGGGCCTGCGGTCACCCTAAACCACCACTTGTGTATTTTTGCTCACCCTCATTAACCCGTGCATAAGTCTTTTACATATAAATCCAAACACAACTCACCAAAGATCAACAGCAACCGTAAACATACACAGTACATTAGCTATGCATTTAATAAAGCATTTACTTTTAGCATCCAACCAAAACAGCTTGACTATCAACTCACAAACAAACACAAGCATGAGCAACAAAGGATTCGATGTCCTCCCTCGAGTGTTAACTACGGTATGTTTGATATGCAAATTTCCTTTGGCGTTAAAGATCTCTGTGTTTCGTAAGGTAGAATTCACTGGAGGAGAGATGAGCAGCTCTGTGCTGCATGTGCTTCTAAACGCTGCGGGAAAAGAGAGACTTATTCACATTCAGCACGAGCTTCAATCAGAATAGTTTAGTAACTTTATACGAGTTTCTGCTTCTGCCTGATGACGTTTCCTCTGAAAGCACGACTTGGCATTGAAGATCTGGGTGCCAGTTAACAATGTTAGGCTGTAAGAACGTTTCCCTAACATTTCCATTTAGTAGCCAAAACATTAAATGTTATTTTGAAAGTTCTGGGAACGTTATTTAGCTGAAATATCATTTATAAAACATTTCACTAACAACTTAATAACTTTCTGATATATAATGTTTAAAACACGTTCCACTACCATTACTGCAAGAATGTTTTTGATAACTTTGACAGAACTTTAGGAGAGCGTTAGCTAATGTTCTGAGAATGTTCCCCGTTAGTTGAGATTACACAGAAGATTCTGCTTAAACTCTGGAACTCATATTTAGATGTACAGTAAAGGATGTAAAACTATGTTTTGGTCCTGAGCATGCATGATTGGAGACAAAATCTACATCTTACTGAGCTTCTACAGATATTCATGAACACAGTTCATGGGGAGGATGAAAGGACCAGCATTAACCCCCCGCAGAGACAGACTTGATTAAGCTTTGCGGTAATGTGAAGGTCAAAAAGACAAAAACAAGCACACAATGTAAAATGATTAACACTGGGGAGGCAAGATCTGGGGTTCCTCAGATGAAGAACCCCAGAGAACCCCGGAGAACCCCTACACTCTTAAAAAGTTACAATGCCATAGAAAAAGGATTTTTGGCTGTATGGTTCCATAAAGAAACTTAATTCGCAGAACATTTCTGTTTCACATAATGTTCTTTGCAGTGGAACAGGTTCTTTAAACCATAAAAGAAAGAAAAGAAAGTAAGAAAGAAATCTTTAAGAACCACTGACTGGTAGAATGGTTCTTCTATTGCATTGCTGTCAGTTCTCTGAGGAGCCTACATGGAGGAACCCAAAAGTTCCTGCAAGAACCGCGAGAAGGAACATATAGATTATGCTGAAGGGCAATCTGAGGAACCCAAACTCATGCATGAAAATCTTTTTACAGTAATACATGATGTCTGTAGAGAGAAACTGAGAACCAACCTGGCAAAAGGTCCACAGAGACACACACTGTGGTCCATGAGTGATCACCCGGCCAGTAGCCATGGCAGTGGAATCATAATAGCCTGTAAGAGCACATAATTTGGAGAGAGTGAGGTGGAGGGGACAAAATGGTCATGCTCTTATAATAAAATAGTACATTAAGAATTGATGAAGTCTTATAATGGCTGCTTTGATGGATTATATCTGTTCATTATAGAAAAGCTCTATATATTTGTATTATGAAGTATTAGGCCTGAAAATAAATTGCTCTCAAAATCGGTCACATGTTATTATTATGTAAATGTTTACAATTATAATTATTTTTTAAATATTGGCTTTTGTGAAATACATTGGTTTTTTTATTCTGGTATTCAAGAAATAACAAAAACAATATATTAACTCGGTGGAGTGCTAATATAATAAATTACATATATATTTTTCCTTTCTCTTGTCACTGTAAGAGTGAGAGAGAGAGAGAGAGAGAGAGAGAGCAGTGTTACAGTGCAAGAGAGCCCTAAAATGCAAAATCTGGACACCTTATTATGAAGCTGAAAGCTCTGTGCGACAGGGGTCAACTCAATGAAGTGACCTTGTCTCCAAACTGTCCCGAGTTTGGCAGGTGCTTTGCATAAAACAAGAAATTTTCACATACAAGTATCCTTATACAGTAGGATCCAAACGACTGAGACTGCTAAAAACTGCTTCTTTTCTGATTTTTGTCTAATTGAATACCATTTTTATTTACATGACATATTATCAGCACAATCTGAGTGCAATAACACAACTTAAAATGTTTCAATGTTTCAACTAAACTGATAATGAATGCTAGAATATTGGAACAATGGAAGCACAGAGCGGAAACAAGGAAATCTGACCTCTTGTACAAATGAGTTAACACGGTCAATGTCACAAACTTACATTAGTCTTCTCCTTGCTTAATTTGTTTTTCAGAATTACCTCGCATAACATCCATATGTCTGTCTGTCAAGGGTGGGACCGTGTTGGCACATCGTTCAATCATATAAATGGGGGAAAATGACACTGAAGGGAGAGAATTTCATTAGCATCTCTCTGAAGTTCCAATGTTTCAGGCTCAATTGGGGCTCCATTCTTTTCACAAATAATAGAAGCCTAATTTCAGCGAGCAAACGTTACTGTGGCGCTTGCATCATCTCATCTTCGCCGCTGCGACGTTCTCAAAGGTGAAATTAATTGCTCATTGTTATGCGCAAAATGAAAGATGTTTCCGTCACCTCGAGTTGAACTTGCGATTTTAAAAAGTCAATCATTTTTATTAAGCAATAAATATCTGAATAACAGAGGGCAGTCCAAGCTAATAGGGAACGTTCTCAGAAAATTGCCTCTCAGAACATTCTCTCAGTTATCAAAAACATTTTTGCAGTAACGCTTGTCCAACCTTTTGAACATTAAACAGTATATCATCTATTTAAAAAGTCAGTCTTAAGTTGTCAGTGTAACGGTT
This sequence comes from Botia kubotai, assembly GCA_036877585.1. Taxonomy (NCBI): domain Eukaryota; kingdom Metazoa; phylum Chordata; class Actinopteri; order Cypriniformes; family Botiidae; genus Botia; species Botia kubotai. The sequence goes on from JAZGTI010017936.1 coordinate 6,569, forward strand.
TAAAAAAATGCTTGAGTAACGTTCTAATAACCAATAACGTTAATGTTTTGAACATTCCTAGAACTTTAAAAATAGCATCTTTAATGTTGTAAATAATGTATTATTAATATAGAAACGTTAGGAAAATGTTCTGACAAGCTAAAATTGTTAGCTGGGGTGTTTATTACACTCTCTCTCTTTGTATAAGTATGATATCAACGTCTATATTTCATTCACACATTCATTTATCACGTTTGCGCAATGCTGCATTGGTGAACTACATTCTTTTGCATCTCCCTGGTTTGTACAGCCCTCAGGGAGAGCAAACGGAGAGAGGAAGAGAGAAATCTAGCTGCTGTAAAACTTCAGTCAGTCTTCCCGCATGGTGCGGTAGGAAGAGATTTTGCCCCGGGCGGAGGAAATCTTCTTGCGCTGAGGTACAGAGAGTTCATCGGCCGAGTCATCTTGTTAAAATGCTGCCGTTGTCTTTACTGATACAGAATATGATGATCCTTTCAGACAACTAAAACTGATTTTATCTGACAGACTTTAACAGTATTATCAGTTAGTTACTCAACCTATTTTATTTGAGCGGTTTTAGAGGAAACATCGTGAAAAGCTTATTGCAAGCGAACGGGCGAGCGCTATATTTTGTGGACAAACTCATAAACTCTCAGAACTTTGGGCTGAGGGGCCATTTGTTAAATCTCTGGAGAACCAGTATTGGTTTCACATCAAACAAGCTTTTAGAGTAACCATACCTCTGTTGTTTAAAGCTTTAGTCGAGAGACCATTTCTGAGTCCTAAATCCACATAAAAGATGAAAAACATCTACTTTCAGCGCCATACGCCTCACAATTCTGATATCATAACTTCAGCAGACGTTATTATCTCCTAAGATTTAAAGTATACACGCTATATTTGATATTAAATCCATTCCTTTTGGCTGTTTTAAAATAACGTTGTTGTTAAAGGTTGTTCAACATTTTTGTTATGCTGGTTGAAAGTCTCTTTACATCCTGATAGCAAACACTAAAGTAAAATGGCATAAATATATTTATAAATATAAATCTTCTGTGGAAGGCACGTGACCGTAAAACGTTCATCCAATCAGTGCATTCACTCCTAATGCAATGATTGGATGTCCCACTTGCCTGTCAAACTATGTATTTGCACACCTCCGCACACGTTTGGAGACGGGGGTTTGGAGAGCGTTCTGAAGGGAGGGTGAGATCTTATACTTTTAAAGCTAGGTTGCTATTCCTAGCCTCTCCAAAATGGCCTACCTTTAATTTAGGTAAATTTTTGCCACTTTTTGAGAATATTACTAAAGTTAGTGAGATATTAGGTAGTGTATTCAAGGCTAGGTTTGAAAAATATCACCCTTAAAACATCACCAGGAATACATTCATTTGAATAAACATTGTGAATCATGAAGAGTGCCCCCCGAAACCTAATTATCCTCTGGATTCAAGCGGCGAGATGAGCCAGCTGTTTGGATGGCTTTAATTTGCTGATTGGTGAGGCGTATCTGATGAGCTAAAGCTTATCAAACAAGTGTCGAGTCATCCTTCTTCACAGCCCATCTGCAATCATTCCTAAAAGCTTATTTTAAACGGGTGACATGCACTTTAGATGACTTGCAAAAGGGTGCCAAAGTAGGTCAGACATGAAGTTTTGATGGTATTAGTACTATGACACTGTTAAGTCACTCGCCTTTTAGACTCCCTCTCATCCTTCAGACAGCAGCAGGCGGCGGGTGGCTGCTTTCATGTTGTGTTGTCTTATTCTCAACTTTAGACACACCAACAGAATCACTGTCTGCTTATTGACCTTCTGTTACATACAGCACACAAGAATGGCAATGGTAAGGAGTGTCTTAAAGTGACAGTTCACCCAAAAATGAAAAAAAAACTCACCCTCATGTCATTCCAAAAACGAATGATTTTTTGCTTCTGAGGAACACAGAAGATATTGTGAAGTATCTAACCAAACAACAGTGGCACTCATTGAATTCCACCCAAAAATGAAAAAAAAACTCACCCTCATGTTATTCCAAAAACGAATGATTTTTTGCTTCTGAGGAACACAGAAGATATTTTGAAGTATCTAACAAACAACAGTGGCACTCATTGAATTCCACTGTATGTACACAAAACCACTGAGACATTTCCCAACATATTATCTTTTGTTTTACAGATAAAGTCATATAGGGTTGGAATGCCATGATATGGTGAGTAAGTAATAGAAAAAATTAGATTTTTGAGTGAACTATCCCTTTAAAACATCAGTTCCAATCTGATTGGCTGGTTTAAAAAAAATGGAATTCATACACTTGGAAACACAGGTTTTGTTTACAGTGTACTGCGCTAGTACATCATTAAAACTACTTGTAGGATTAGTTCACCAGGTGAAGTATAGTTAGATTTTTACGTGTACACTAGCATATGTATACAGTTTGTATGTATATGTACAGAGTATACTCCAGCCTTTCAAATGTATAAACAAAATGAACATCAGCTGTATGTTGCAGTACAGTCTTCTGAGGACCAATGAGGACCAGACTTTATGCCTCAAGTCAAAAGTCTGGCTATGCGAGACTAACTCGGTCTGAATCCCTCATCTGTGAGAGTCGGGAAGCTGACCCGAATGCACAAGCAGCTTCCCACTGAGCCATTCAACCTGTCCGACCATCCCAGAACGTGAACTCCTTACCCAGGAAGTACCAGAGATCCGTGCTGCAGTAAACTGGAGGAGTCTGTCCGGCTCTTGTGTCTGACCAGTGGAATGCATGACATCACAGAGAAGCTGACCTGATGGGTGAGAACATGTTCTCAGGTGATCCTGGTGATAAGAGGGCCAAGCTTTCAAAAACTCAGAGGTAAAAGGACGTATGAAGAAAATGTGCAATTTTAGTCTGTAAGAACGTTTCCCTAACATTTCCATTCGAAAGGAGCATTTAAAACTTCTAGTTTTTTAGATGTTATTGCTTGGTTGTTAAAGCAGTATTCAAACTTGTATAATTCTGTAACATTTTTAAAACATTCCGCTAACAAATTAACAATGACTTTGATATATGTTATATAACATTAACATAATCCTACTAAAGTTGCGCAAACGTTTTGGATAACTTTGAAAGAACTTTAAAGAACGTTCTGAGAACATTCCCTGTTAGCTAAGCATACTCACACGGGTGCTACACGATAGCCAACCAGAACTTAGCGTAAAGGAGGGATGTTGAACTAGCCGGGGGCAATCCTTTACCCATATTCCCAGAGGCTAACGCTACGATCTAATATGTGGAGGAGGAGCTTAGCACACTGCTGGCGTAGCACTGCTGACACTTTAAAGATTGCGAGCAAATCCGCAGTGAATCTCTGCGTCACCTGCACTCTGCATTAGTGTCAGCTGTGCTCCTCTGAGCCCCAGCTACACCAATCATCCAGAACCTTGTGAGAGAGAGACACAGTCCCTGTCACACTCATGACCAACAGAACCTGCACGTCAGCAAGCAGCGAGTCACAGTTCTGTGCATTTACCCAGTGAACCGTTTTAGGTTGTAAGAACATTTCCATAACGTTTTCGTTAAGTAACAAAAAATGTTGTGTAGACATTTCTAGAAATGTTCCGCTAACTACTTAACATTAAACAAAGATTAACATTTTGATATATATTGCTAAAAATGTTCCATCAATGTTATTGCAATGACGTTTTTTAATGATTTGTTATAATTTACTCACCCCAATATCATCCCAAACTCTTTAGAACCCAACAGAACTTTACGCAGATCACGATTATTCAAAGAGACAAAAAAAAAACACCATAAAAATTTTCATATGACTCATAGTCTATATAAGTATTCTAAAGTCATACAATAGCTTTGTGTGAAGCTCTCAAATCGTATTCTCTATTTTATATATTTAAACGTGACACACACAAGAGCCAACAGCATAATAATGACATCAAACCTGGACCGGTGCATTGACACACCAAACACACGCCTCCATCAATAGCGCGCAGAGGTATGCAAATACATAGTAGCGCGTGCAATCAACCCAAATGCAATGATTGAACGAACATTTTACATTTATGCATTTGACAGACGCTTTTATCCAAAGGGAAGTGCATATATCCCCTTCACTGCCTTTAATGGTATTGGGTTTTTGGTGTGTAGTCCGTACAGGAGCTGGCTGTTAATATCGGGCCAGTATAAGATCTGAGCAGTAATCCAGAGCGATTTCTCCAGAGGAGCTAATGTTTAAGATGTCAGTTTATCAGGTGAACTCATGACAGCAGAAAGAAAAACCCACAGTGAATTTTATTCCTAAAAAACATCCATAACTCTCTTATTCCTCTTCTCGTCCAATCCATACTCAATCTGTTCCCACAATCCTCCCTTGACCCTTGGGATGATACAGAGGGTCTCTGAATTGAATTCCCTGCCTTGTTCCTGGTGACTGCATTTTGATAATTAAGGATTTAATTATAGCTGAGGGTGAAATATCAATTCTTAATATCATATATTTTAAACACAAGATTTCTGCCTATGAAAAGACTCCCAGGCAAACAGGGGGAGGGTGTAAGACAATGTGCACCCCAGCTAACAGGGAACACAACAATAACGTTAGTAGAATATTACCATTATATATTGTGTGTGTGTATGTATATATATATATATATATATATATATATATATCATGTACATCAAAAACGCTACTTTTAAGTTGTTAGTGGAACATTTAAATGTTTACAGAATTCTACAGAATTTAAAAGGTTTGAACATTCTTATAACCAAGCAATAACATTAATACAACGTCTAAAAAACATTCCTAGAACTTTAAAAATAACGTTTTTAACATTTTATTTTGTTACTCAATAAAAACGTAAGGGAAATGTTCTTGCACCCTAAAATTGTTCGCTGGCACTGCTCTGCAAATGCTCTGCAAAATCAATTCAAAAAAGGAAACCAGCAGCTCAGAGTTTCTTTTCAAATCCCCTGAATGCGTGAAGGACGCTGTTTAAAGTGAAATCATGGAGTCTGCACTGACTGGGATCTACTGCTGTTTGCTGGGTGCGTTTAACAGCTGAGAGCTGCAGAACGGTGAGTTCAGGCCCTCAGCCTTTGGGCTCCACGCTGATTCTCTCTGAGATCAGTCAGCGCCGCAGTTTCATTACTGCAGGGAGCCCTCCAGCAAGAATTTGTTGCAAGCAGATGTTTCAGAGAAGCGCAGGAACTGTCTTGGATTCTGCAGACAGTTAGCCAGTAACTGGCATTTAAAACAACGCTATGTTAGATTGGAGATACTTTTTTGCCTCATGATTCTGGTCAAATTCAAGCTGAGGAAAAAGGAACGTAATATATATAT
>JAZGTI010017937.1:0-11912 GCA_036877585.1 Botia kubotai
ATGACCCTTCACGCCTTCCTACAATTCCCAGAAATCAATGCTTGGATGGCGCTTCCATTACCATTATTGATGGCTAAGAGGGTGACAGTGACTGCTGCCAATGAGAGGCTGCGATGATGTGTAGCTGAGGAACCAAGAGCACGTCTTTGTTTGCTCTTTGTCTGCCTGTTTCCTGTCGTTTTCTCTGTCTGTTTTTCCTTAATCCCATCTCTTTCTCCCCTTCCGTGGTTGTTTCTGAAACCTGCAAAATGCAGCCTTCCTAGGCGGTATACAGAGGCAGTAAGGCATCACGGCCCCTCCTAATCTAATGTTTGCAACATCCTGCCTACAAAAATGTTCTCATCTGGTCATTTTCTTTTTTAAGACACTATAGATTTATTTTTTACTACATATGATATCCCACAATCCTTTGCGTGCAATCTGGAGAATGCTGTACAGATTAAAAATGGAATCTGACAAAGCGGTTAAAAGATGTAAATTATTCATAATTATTCATATATGACAATTTATTCAATTTATAATTCAATTTCTACCAATCAGCCATTAAGTCATTAAATATTTGCTTTGTTAAAGCACATGTAAATTTGTTCTAGATCAGTAGAAGTGATGTCACAGTTCTTTGGATGCCTGTCTGTAACTAGTTTCCTTAGGCGGTACCACACAAAAGTGCTGTCTGTTAAGTCATTGACTGACTGAGCAGTGAGGTAGCAAGGCAGCTGCCTTTGGTTTCAGACACGAGCCAAATCTTTCTCTCTCTCTCTCTCTCTCTCACTCTCTCTCTCTCTCTCTAAATATATACACACACTTCTCTGGAGCATAGAAAAGCTTTCCTCATAAAAAGTCCCCTGCAAGCCACCACACATACACACACACACACACACCTGTCTCTAACAAAGCACTTGGTCTACATACAGCTGTATGTTCACCTGAGGCAGCTGCAGCGCGTTTCAGTCTTTAAGTACTCCAGAACCCAAACGCTACATTGTCACTTGTTAGTGCAATAGACAGAGAGTATGAGAGAGGGAAGGAGACAGTAAGAGTGTGGAAAGAATGTCTTTGTATTTCTGTCACTCTCTGAAACCACCAGGGAGCTGGAGAATGAAACGGCGCAGCCGAGCAGAGAGCCCTGAGAGACTGCCACCCGCCTAGCATCTCCGCTAACTCCGCGACCAGCAGCCACACTACCAATTAGCCTGAGCTCACACCGAGAGAAACCGGCTGGTTTGTTTGTTCCAAAGCATAAACTCTGTCCACTGCAACGGTTCATTCGGGAGGCTCGACTGTGCAAATGAATTGCCAAATTAAAGATCTTTACGAAAGAAAAACAGTGTTTAAGAAATGTCAACTTAAGAACCGCCTTTGGAGAGCTTTGTTTCAACTAATTGGGAGGGAAAGGGGTGAAAGTAAATCTCACATCCTAGCGATGAAATTAAATTAGGTTTAAATCGGCAGAAACTGTGTTCACCCTTTTCGTTACGGCTTCCAATTACCCAAAACAAACACAGAGGTGCATAACCGTGACGAATGACTTCAAAACTGGAAAACTGGTCTTTCAACAATGCAAAGTCACAGAGAAAGGGAAGATTATGAAAATCAATGACACCTGGTTATTAAGTATTGTCATACAAATACTCACTGAGTGGGAGTGTCCTCAGCTGTGTGACATCACTGCTTGACCACCTATAGAAGATCAGACAGAACAGTGTGTTAATGGCACATTTAATCACTTAACTAAGTCTCGTAAAACAGACAAAACTAAGGTATCGTGCCTTAAAAATAGCTTCAAAACACTGAATAAAGCTTTAGCTCCAGGGACAAAGTCACTGGCAACAAGTTTTAAAACAGTTTCAGCATTGTGTCTAGAGAACTACAGTGCGTATAGTGTGTTTACACCCATCCTGTCTCTGCCAATGGTTTTATTAAGAAAAACACACACATACACACAAACACACAAAGACACGGACAACCACTTTTCACATGCCCACACAAGCAAAGCAACAACACGTGAATGTGTGAACGCTCGTACACACTCCTTGTTCAGGCTTTATTCCTGCTAAACCTGTTGGAATTACAGTAAGGCTTTAAAACTCAGGGTGTGTGGGATGATTTTTCCAAACACACATGCTGTCCTGTGCAGAAAACCAGCCTGCTCCAGTTTTGTCACAGCATTTGTGTGTTTCTGTGTGTGTTTAAGAATTATCGGGAACATCGCAGCAGCGAGACACATGGATGTAACGGACTCACAAATCAGGTTTCTATCTCTTCAATCACACGGATAACAAGCTCCACACACACACACAGCTCAAGAAACAAACATCACATGCACTAAGACAAAAAACAAATTACCACCACAAACGAACAGCAGACGCACTCCGAGTAATCTGTGGCCGGGCAGTTAGTTCCTCTTTTTAGTTCTTTAAAACATTTCCATCTGGGCAGATATTTAGAAGTCTGGAACAGTTTACCACTGTTTGCAACACACTGAGCCCGGCTGTGACTGACAGCATCCACGCGTCAATCAAACTCCAGCCCAGCCAATCCACGCTGGCAGCTCTCCATCGCCGCAGTGACCAAGGACACATGTGGCGTTAGAGCTGATGTCACCAGGGGGAGGTAAAGCAGAGTCAGTCATAATGACAGCTCGGAGAATCTAAGACCAAGATAATGGCGAGCGCACTGGCGGGGTGGCTCATTTTCTATGCAGCGCGTACAAAACACCCTCGTTCCATACCGAAATTCTACGAACGGTGGCCAAAATGTTTATTGGTTCTGGGGAAGCGACGCTCACTGTGAGTGCTGATCTTCACCAAACATCTCCATTCTTCAACCTGAGGACCAACTCATCAAAAACGTCTTGATGTTCCTTTTTTTTATTGATTTGCCTGGGGGAGGAATTTAGATGAAATGATAAGGCACCACCTTCGGATAGACAGCAAACCGCACGCAGCTGTGAGCAGTGTGCGAGGAGAGAGGAAGAAAGGGGAGGGTGGTGTTTTTTTTGTTCTTTCTGCTTCAGGTTGATACTTCCTGTCGGAGCAGCCGGTCCTTAAGGGAGCACCTTGCCACGACTGCAGCCGTTTAGCTCAAGCCTTCAGAGAAGCACAGGCAAGTCCTGACAATCTATCTCCCACAGAATCGTCTCACCAGTCCAGTTTCAGGAAACTGATCCCTAAATAGAAGTGATTCATCTAGTTTCATACAATATGAGCACACACAGCACAAAGGGACTTCTCTTTCCTTTTTCTCTCGCTTTCTCATCTCTTTCTTACTGCCCCTCTTTCTCTCTCTCTCTCTCTCTCTGTGTCTGTGTGTGTGCTCTATGATTCAATGTGGCTGCAGGGCAGTCTTTTATCAGTGTGTTATGCCCAGCTGAAAGCTGACAAAATGGAATCTGTGTGCGAGTTCTGCGACTGGGAAAAAAACGGCCTTGGACCAGATCTCCTCCTCTTCTGTTGATACCAAGACCTGTAATTTTATTCTTTCATCATTAGGCCAATTGCAGTTTCTTCAGGAGGAAAGGAGGGGCGAGGGGGAGATAAATACCGAGCAGGTCTTTAAAAGAGTATACAGCCATCCAGAGGAGAACAAAATAGAAACACTTCCTCAAAAATGGCCACCAGACAATTAGCTCCATCTGGGGGGTGGGGGTTGGGGTGAGAGGGGGTGGGCTATAACTTAAACTGCCCACACTGGAGGTCATCACTCACACACTAATGGAAGATCCTTGCCACACACACACACACACACACACACACTCACTGTCTCTCACACACACCAGAGGACACAGCAGTCCGCTTTGTACGAATTGCTAAACACTGCAGTAATTTCGCTTTACATTTGCGGTAAAAGTTCACCAGCGCGGTGCGGAACACAGCAACTCGTGACAATAAGGCCAAATTAATATTCAACCCATTTCCTATCCTCGCTTTCCTTCACCTTTGAAGTCTGGTGGAAATGAAGACCAGATGGAGGCAAAGGAAGAACAAGAGAGAGAAAAACTTGTGTCTCCACATGAAATGCAGCCGTTTTTAAACTGAGGTAGAACATGTGGGAAAGCTTCAAACGATCTGCAGTCATCACTAGACACGGCAGGAACAGGGAATGCGTTTTATGCGCTCCCAGATACGAAAACAAACAAACGGATGGCAAAATGATCAGTGAGGCTTTGCTTTAGATTACAAGTGAACAAATCCTGTAAAAATGCAAAACACAAAGCCTTAGAAAAGCTTGAGAGCAATTACTTTAAAAGTTTGTTTATCAATCAGCCAAGTAAATCTCAAGACCACGCAGAGCGCATTTCGAAACTTACATATTTGATCATCCTCGCGCCTGCATGGATTCGTATTATCTCTAGGATGACATATCAGACTGTAATCACGATATGTTAAAAAACTACAATTATTAGAGATGCAGGATATATTTGTGCAGATTGTTTATCTGATAATTTTATATCAATATCAATCATTAGGTTTTAAAGGTGTAACAATATATTATGGCAAAGGAAACCCTTTAAAGCTCTCTATCATGTATAGAGTGGTATCTCTTCCAGAGCTCTGTCACATTACATCACACAAGTAAATGTGACAATACTGTACTGAAAAACTGAAGGATAGCAAAAAAAAAGAACAATTTTATCCATGAGCGCGACATGGTCCAAAGCAAACTGTGCAATACATATCAATACATATCAGTTTGTCAGTATCAGCCAGAATATTAATTTGGCTGCATCCCCAACAGTTACCTTCAACAACAATGACAGATAACATGTATTCTTAAAATATTAGTATACTTACATTTTAGCTATGCTAAACAACACTAGATTCACTTGTAACTTTACTCAGGCTGAAAACAGGCTGAAAGAAAAATAATTCAATTGATTTGTTGATCTGTGTGGTTAATTCAAAAGTTCATAAATGTTTGTGGGAATTTCTCAACAATGGGCAAGAGTTGAGCAAGAGCGCATTCAGTACGAAATGAGAGTACCGTGGTATGTACCGTGAGAGGTGTATTGCGTTTTTAGCTTCAGTTTCGAATATTGTTAAAAACCAGTAAAAAGTAGCCAATCACAGAAAAAGCGAGAATTAAGCTAAGTGCTAACAGACGCAAAGCAGCAAAACACAACGTAATCAAACAGGCCTTGAGATTTCTCTGCGTGAAGGTCAATCCTGCTGCCTGTGCACCTTTCTCGCACACATACACACACGTATGAACAAACACAGTCACGATCATCTATCATCCCTGAGCTCAACACACAATGAGAAAGATAGTCATCAACCTGACATCGGTCTAGCCAAGCAGCAGTCAAGACAAAATAACCCTCCCTTTAAACATTTGAACATAGCATATGTTTCTATGAATATTATGAGCAACAGCATAAAGCCACGTGGTCTAAAGTGGCGTGCAGGTGCAGCTGGAGGGGGCTGGTGAATGAGGTATATTGATTAATAAGACAAGTTTGGGTTTCGTTAAAGATGGTGGCCTGAGGGGTTGTATTGCGGTGTGTGGTGAATAAGTATGTTGTCCTGTGGTGTTAAGCTGTGTGGTGAATGACTGTGTTGAGCTGCTGTGCTGGGTAGTGGTGGGAATTTCAGCTGTAGTGTTCAGTCATTGTGGTGTTAAACTGTGGTGTTGGGCTGTTGTTTTGTGGTGGCTGCTGTGTTATATTGGGTAGCGGTGTTGTGTTGAGCTGTTGTGTTGGGCTGTGATAAGCTGTTGTGTTGTGTTGGGTAGTGGTCACGTGTTGGGCTTTTGCATTGTGTTGGCTTCTTAAACCGTAGTATTGTTGGATCGTGGCGCCATGTTAAGCTGTTAGTGTGTTGAGAGTAAAGTTGAAGCCAAGGTGATGGCTGAACAGATGACTGAAGGAGGTGGAGATGAGCTCTACACTGAATGTGTTGTTTTCATGAAAGATGCTGTTGCTCTTGCTGCACGCTTAAATTAGCTGCCAGTGTTTGGATTACACCAGGGAGCTCTCGCACAGGATTTATTCCAGCCTACAGGAGCAAAGGATATTTCCATCTCCACCAACACACAAAGATGCAGTCACCCCAATGCGCGCGCACACACACACACACACACACACACACACACTCCAAGAAACAAGCACAACGTTGCGCTAAAACCCTAAGAGCACAAACAAGACATTTGGTTACCACTGTGCTCATACACACTGTGGTTAAGGATGCACTGCTTATTCTTCCCTTTGTTTCACTTCTTACTTTAGAATGTGTACATATAATTCTCTGCCATCGAAACTAACATACGCATGCACTCACACTCGAAGGCCTCAGGATCCTTTAACTTCTGCTACCTGGTTTACAGGCTGCTTATACACTGATGGGTTTCACAGCTTTTCACCTATCTTACAAACTGTAGGAGATAATAGAGAGATAGAACCTGAGAAAAAGAGAGTGATCGTGTAGCGTTTTTCATTCGATTTTGAAGGAAGTGTGAAATAACCACCAGCGAACCATCTAATAAAACAATCACACAGAAACTCGGCTGCACATATTTTCGGAGACCCACCTAAATAAGCTGCGGTCAGAGTCCTTATTGATTCTTTTCTATTAATGGATTACAAATAAACAGAGAACCACTTTCAAACCCTAAACAAAGCAGCCTATCAAGCCGTTGTCTGTGCATGTGCGTTTAATAATTTCTAATGAGCGAGACAGACACGAATCCCCCTCCAAATGCGCACACACACAAATTTGTTGCGGGTCGGTGAGCATGAGGCCCTGCTGATGCACCTAATCCTGCGTCTGTAGACTTCAGGAACACACCACGATGCGCCTTCACACAAACGCAGATTAGAACTCTTAATCCAGTCCTCTCAATCTGGAGATCTTTTTTTAAAACCTCAGTGCTAATCCAGCAGAGGTTGTTTACTCGCTCAAAACCTGGTTTAACCCAGCCTAGTTTATATCTTACTAAAAAAACCTTCAACTCAATGTGGGATGTCAGCACCGAATAAATGATGTCCTCCTAAGACAGTGAATCTCAGATGGCTTTGCGGAGATCCAGCACGGTACAAGAATTATCATACAAAAAGTAATTAAAATCGTACAATATATATTATTATTATTATTATTAACACAAACTGTATAGGCCAACTGGACAATTTTCTGCTTCTAAATGTCTCGCAAATCTCAACGATTTTAATAATTCTTGCACAAAACACAGAGAGGTCTGGACAAACCATGTTTTCCCTTGATGCAAGTAAACCTGCATTTAACATAGGTGAGAGGCACTGTCCCAAACCACACTAGACAGGACATCTAATATAACCATATTTCTGCACATAAAACCTAATTATCTGAATCTATTTGTATTGTAAGAGATAAAATAAAAGTGTAGAATTAGGCAGCTACTGAAAACACGAAGGGCTTCGATTTCAACGCAACATTATGCTGTTGGCTGAAACGATTCTATTTTCAATCGTTTCTTCTGTTTCTGTCTCCTTTTTCATCCCTGTCATTTTGTGTGGCTTCCCATGTAAATTAAAAATTTAGAAATTCTTGCTGCACCAAGGTGCTCTTTGCCAGCGCAGCTAAAATGAAAAGGCTTTGTGGTGACAGTGACCAGATTTTAAATGCACCAGAGATCAATAAATAAGAGGGGGTTCCTTAAGCACAATCTCAGAGTGTCTTTGAGTGTGAGTGTGTGTTTGTTTACAAATTTGTACCCAAAAGTCAATAAAACCTGACAAATCTGAGCAAAACCTCCTTTGGGGATGTCCCCATTTGTAAATACGCTATAAAAATATAGTAAATAAAGTAAATAAAAAAAAAAATTTATTGTAAAAATGCAAAAAGTTTTCTGTTAGGGTTAGGTCACAGTGTTTATAACTAACTGTGTATAAAAAATAGAAGTCTATGAAATGTAGTTAAATGTTGTCCTGCAGTTTCAGTGCAATCTATAGCTCTGGCCAAATCCCACCCAGCCTCTCTCTCTCTCTCTCTCTCTCTCTCTCTTTCCTTTCCACTTTGCCCTCTCCCATATGAGCAGCATCATTCCTCCCATTTCTGAAATCTTGGCTATTTCTACTTGGGATGCAAATACAGTGATAAGCGCTAGAACAAATAGGCCAAACTACTAGCATTTCAAACATGGGCTCCATTATCTCAGCAGGGGACTCGAGCACCGCGGCAACAACCCACCGCACAGGCTACACGACAGTCTCCTGGAGGGCAAACAACACCGGAGACACAGTGAGCACGGCGGAAAAAACAACCCTCATCTCTCCAGAATATTCCTCTGCCTGGAATCAGTAATGCACTTAAGCTCTCATTCAAGAGCTGAGGGAGATAGAGAGAGACAGGCATACAGGAAGGTTTCAGAATGACGACCTTCAGGTGTCGCGCACCAGATCAGCCGTGCTGATTAACAACAGAACACAGAGCTAAACCGCTAGCAGAAAGACACACACACTGTGCATGCACTTCCTTCACTATTCCACACAGTAACATTAGAGCAAAACAAGATCTTGTCTCAAAATATAGCATTTTTTTTCAAGAGGGGGGGGGGAAATAAATCAACCCCTTTCACCTCGCCTGTGAAAAAAAGCGTTCAGACAGCCCAACAAAAATAACCTTGAGTTTCATCAGGGATTTTCTCACATTGAATGATAAACAGAGGCCCGGGGGACGCTGAACCAAAAAGCAGCTAATTGCCTGCTTCTGAAATTCGGCCCCTCTGTCCTCTCGGTGTTTATCTGAAAACAGAGTCAGACGGATGTGACCTGCTTCATCTGCTGTAGCAAAGCCTGTTCGTTTAAATGTCCACTGAAACGCGAATCATCGTCTGCCCGGCCTTATTATCACCGACCAGAAGGCTTTGAGAAGATCATGTTTGCGACACAATTGCGTCTGCCACGACCAACGCTAACGCTCATGCTAAACTGCCACCCTTATAAACCGCTGTTATGTAACAGCCAACTGTTGAGAGGAAATTCTACAATCAAAGCTGTTTGTTAACGACAAAATAAATCATTAGCCAAGTAAGGCAAGATAGAGATACGCTTAACCAGAATGCCAACTGTCATCCTATGAAGCAGCGAGGGGAAGAGTATTTGTCAGTATTTACAAGGTGATTTGCCAAGTCGTTATGAGCGCAAGGACGCAACCTGCTCAGAAAACAAATAATACGCTGCTGACCTTCCAATATCCAGTCTATTTGGGGCTGATTCATTTGGCAGTTACTGGCCCTACACGTGGCGCACCACAGCTTGTATAATCAAGCTCACGCCTGCGTTTGCGCTCTTTAAATGACAGCTGTTGTGATAAGGTGAGAAGTTCTCACTACCTTGGACGTTTATAGAATGTTTAAATTAAACAACAGTCCGGGACTTGAGAAACTCTGGGCTGAGCTTTCCAAAGTTCATTAATATCAATTCTAGCATTTACAATGCAATGATCAATGCACGTTTAAACACCACAATCAATATAAACAAACAAACAAGGAGTTCTGGCTGAAGATGCTGCTAATGTCATTTCTCTGTGCAGACTGACACTGGAGAAGGAGGTCTTTCAGTTTTCAATGGCTTGTCTAATGTGCATTTTCAAAGGTTTCACAACATACCAACAACTAGACCACATTGTAAAACCTGACTTGTTTTATGGTATCTAGTTACTTAAAGCATGGTAAATGTTTTAAATAATTAATCCGAAAGGGGTTCTACAGTGGGCTAAATATAGAAGACTAACCCGACCGCTAATAATTCCCCAAAAGGGTGCAAAGTAAGTTGTTAAAGCAACAGACACAATGTTATACGCTGCAGTTGACTATAATATTGCCTAATCCAATAAGATGTAGAATGAAACCCCATAGAGCCATTTAGAACCATAACATGTAGACAAAGCTGTGCGAGTTAACGGCTCTCCAGTCATTTCAATGTATAAACATGGATAGAACATCCAATAAATTTAAATCATCTTTAAATGAGCCGCACAGATCATTGCCCTGTTTTGGAAAAAGTGTGATTATAAACCAAACACATGTGGGATCGCGGTTGCTAAAGTTGTGCAAGATTTGTCAGTTTCTCGTCTCGAGACCCATTTTCCTACAGCCTACGTTTCTCCTAATCAGCTCATTAAACCACGATCATTTGTTGTTATGAAGGGACGTGCGAACAGCGAAGACACGCAAACAAAGCTTAAATGAGATCCATCTAAAGATCTCAAATCAAAACTAATTCTTGAAGATATACAATTTCTCACAGGCCTAACCCATATCCTGCCAGGAAAACTACAAACATCCCGAGCACAAATGCGTGTCTGACACTTTAACCCGGAGTTCTTCTTTTATTCCTATATAACTGCAGACATCCAGGGGTCTGGGTGTGCTTGAGAGAGCACAGTGCGAGATCCCTTCAAACCCCAACAGCACAAACAGGCCCTGACAGATTTGTTCTCCCTAATTCACAGTAAGAAAAACAGTAAGTGTATAAGAGATATTCTATGTGCTCGGAGATGACACACACACACACACACAGTTACACAAAGGAAAAAAAATCAACAATAGTCATTTCTAATGGAAGGAGAGAGTGGGTGAGACTGTTCCGTTTCAATTCACTGATACCGCTAATGGCTTCTTAGCGGTTCCATGAAATCAAGCAGCTGTCAAGACGATGCATCAGGAACGGGGAGGAAGAGGCGGCATTCCCACAAGAGAAAAGCATCACGTCAGGATGTTTGGCTAAACATCTGCTCCCCTGCTCTCGTGGCTTTAGCAGCAGCACATACTCAGACAAAGAAATGGGAGGGTGGAAACACTGACTTCTCCTTCCGAGCCATTCTGTTAAAACAACAGCCTGATCCATGCATAATGACTGGGGCACTGGGCTGAATGAGACAGAGCACTGGAGATACAAAACAGACAGCTCGACCCTTTAACCAGCCTATAGTGAGCCCCAGACGTTAGCTTCACTGACCACTAATGGTTAAAGTTCATGACATGCATAACAAACTTTTAAATATGTAACAATTATCTTTGTGTGTGTGTGTTGGGGGGAGGAATGCATTCACAAACCACTGCTATTTGTTGGAGTCTAATTATTTTTAATCATTTCTTATAGGTTAGGAGGTTAAAGTAAACAAAATTGTGTGACATGTCTATATGGCTCTCTCTGTGTTATTTACACACATAAAACTGAGACTATACAGAGAAGTGCAGATAAATACCATGAGATAGTCAAATCAATAGTGAAAATTTGAAGCTGAATGGTTTTCCGAACAAGGAAATTACTGTATACTTACCATTGAGTCACACCATATCTATTAATCATATCTAAAAGCTGTATATATATATATGTGTGTGTGTGTGTGTGTGTGTGTGTGTGTATATATATATATATATATGTGACAAGCTCAAAATTTTCAACATACTGCAATGATTAAAATATTACATTGAACATGTGGCCAGCACAAAACGCATTTAAAAATAAATGCATACATAATCAAAATCTCTGAACCTCCGTTCACCAATTCATCATTACCACATATTCTAAAACTATTCGATGCCTAAAATCTCTACGTTTATAACAAAGAAAACACAATTAGACAAGTTACACCACTAAATGACATCATTATTACATTGGCCGTCAAAAACGTGATCATGTCGTTGATTCCACCTGTAAACGCCGAATCACTAAACAGCATTTAAAATCACGTAAAATGCTCTTTTTATTCACCCAGTGTCATTATCCCATCAAAATAAATCGAAAAACAGGGTTTCACATCAATGTCAGGCGAGCCAACAAAATCGACGCTTTCTGGGTAAAACATCACATTTTACTTAAACTTCACATGACGTCACCGCCGCCACATAAGACATTTCTAAACTTTCTGCCTGTAACGACATGTGCAGGTCGAGTCCTAAGAATACACAGATCCGTCAGTTAAAATTAACCAAGA
>JAZGTI010017938.1:0-11912 GCA_036877585.1 Botia kubotai
CTGTCTGTTGGCCTGCAATTTATTCAGTGACCCCCAACCGTCTCACTGACATTTGAAGTCCCCACAGCTAATGGTGGATTCCTTTATTTGATCTCGGAGGAGAATTAGAGCTGATCAATAGCTGGACCCCATGCAAAGGCTCCACAATCAATATGAGATGCTCACAGATTCCCTCATGCAAAGACTCGAGGGCCTCCTTAAAGATCTAGAGGAGAGTGTGTTCTTGAGGACCCCCTAGCAAGACCCCCTCCAGGCCAGAAGAGAATTAGCGCTCATAAATATAAAGAACTAAAAGCTAAACGCCCTGAAAAGCAGTAAAGTGTATTTACAGTTGCAGTAATTTGATTTACACTGATTAAAGTTTCTTAATACAGTGATGTAAACAAAACATCTGTTTTTTTCACAGCTCTGCTACTGTCGAAGAGTCACATGTGTGTCTTTTTCTCCTTTATTAGCTGTTTCACAATATGTAGTTTACACCTTCGCATCTGATTTGATTGCCTTTGGAAGAAAAGCTGTAAACATGCATTAGAGAGACTTAGAAAACAGCAGCGGTTTCTGTCATAAACACGAGATGTCTTTCAGAGCTTCGCACTGAGAGGAAAATAATGACCCTCTGCTCCATGTCTTCCTGCACGTCTTGCAGTCGCAGTGAGATGCATACAGGCAGGGAGACGGTAGTTTCCTCCTCTCGATGGTGTGTGTGGGGGGAAGTTGGCTTCATGGTGTTGTGTTATTGTGTAACAGAAGACTGAGGGGGAAGGGATAACCCTCGGCTTCACAGCTTTACACTGCGCCCAGAGCAGCTTGTGTTTTTGAGGGCCTCCACACCATTTTTAGAACAGCAGGAGAACAAGACAATCTAAATGAAGTTGCTTGATGCAGTGATGTTCAGGTAACGTTCCAAGAACGTCAAGTCTGGACATTTTCTTTCCTGCGAAGGACAAAACAATCAGATTTACATGTAACAGCCAGATAAACAAAACGGTAACATGCTGTAAATTCTGAATGAATGAATGAATGAATGAATGACTGAGCCATGCTTGAAGCTGCAGTGCTGTGGTTGATTATATGCATGCCTGTTGCTTAGCAACCATAAACAACCTACAATTACACCATGTCTACACCTGACACATAAATGGCTCCCATTACAATCAACGAAGATGTTTGCACTGCGGTCTGATAATTGTTAACCTCGGTCATAGAGAACCAATCTTCACAGCATCCCAGCATCTTCAGTGTGCTCACACACAATAAACAGTGAGATGATTGACTCTGATAGGTGGATATGTAGTGGTTTGTCAAAGGTGGGTTTAGATCTAAGGCATATTATAGCTGCTGGTGTTCATGAGGGCTGGAAGAAAGATCCAGTGAGGGTCGTACCTCTGCTGAATAGAGGATAAGAGAGAAGCTGTCATGTACAGTCTGAGAGACGAACAGAGAGTCTCTTGTCTGGCACAGTCCTTTACATTAATGAGAGACAAAGACAGCGTCTCGTCTGCACTTGTCTGTTGCTTCTCAAAAACATGACAACTGCGTTACAGTACTGTTGCTGTAAAACGTGAACAAAGAATGTAAAGGTAGCAAAGCACTGAGGGGATTCTTTGATTGCTGAACTGGAAACGACAAGTACAAGAATCAGTATAACACTGACAAATAAAGCAAGACAGTATGATACAACTGTGCCTCCCCAGCTAACAGGGAACATTCTCAGAACATTGGCTAACGTTTTTTCAGGTTCTCTCAAAGTTACCAGAAACATTCTTGCAGTAATGTTAGTAGAACCTTTTTTAACATTATATATATCATATCAAAATCATATCATGTTATTCTTAAGTTGTTAGTGGAACATTTAAAAAATTAAACTTTCAAGTGACCATTTTACAGTTTTTATTACTGAAAGGAAACGTTAGGGAAACATTCTTACAACCTAAACTTGTTAGCTGGGTCAACATTTTCTAGTTTAAGACACTCTGTCACCACAATATCATATAGTAGCATGTTAAATTGTGGAAGCAGTCCAATTACGCTTCATTAAGCATTTGTCCCATATACCCTGAGCTTCCTGCCTTAATGAGGACACATGCGTCTTTCTTGGCTGACATCACCATAGAGAATTTAAGATGGTTTTTTTTCATTTAAATCCCTGCAGATCTTACTGCATTTGGAGACGTACTGTAATCATAGACTCTATTAGCCATGTTAGTGAGGTTCAGTACAGTATGGTAAAGCAGGTCTAGCTTTGATAAATGGCTCTGGTTTTAGACTTGGATTTTAAAAACATTAGGAATGAATGATTTCTGTGACATTTGGTGTATTTGGCTGTCCGTACATATGAATTTGGTCCCTAACTATGGCAAATTAAATGTTTTAGCTGAGTTTTAGTTGATCGGAGACAAAGACTGTGTGTGCAACTTAACACAAGGATAATTGGCAACACGTCTTTCCATTGCTAGTACTGTTTAGACATAATCATCAATAATGGAAACGTTAAGGAACCGGAATTGTTAAGTGGTATCGGAATCGTGGAATCATTAAATGATTCCCATTTCTAATCAGCTGTGTAAGTTGTTGGAGGGAGTCAGTGAGTTAGACAGAAGGAGGGTTTCACACGCTTGGTAGACTGCAGGGTGAGCATGCTGTCTCTTAAGATGACTTGTGAATGGACCGGACAGGGTCTGAGTTTCTCAATTACCAGCTTAATTAGGCATCAAGACCATTGTTCCTTTACAATGTTCAAACAAAGAGTAAAGAGAATGAAAGAGACCAGTTCAGCTGACATCTACCTCTATTTTCCTTAGCAATGTAACTTAGGCACAAAAATGAATGTGGGTTACTGATGTCTGGCTGAGGACACATGCCAAGCACAGTGGCCACAGCCTCACAGCACTATTAGCACTGTTTGGAAGTGTGACCCTCTAGTTCAGCCCATACACACCACAACCTGAGCATCATGTTTTCTGGCCCACCTGCCTGTACACTCAGTTGACCTACTTAGGGATCTGATCTTTGGCTTGAATGTTGTTTCCATGCTGATAAGGGGAAGAGTGATCTCATCTGGGAAATCCACAGCGTGTTGGTGTGCTCCAGCATGTAGTATGGTTTGTGTGTGAGTGTGTAGACATATCCAAAGGTCATGTTTAAATGCAAATTTGGTCTAGTAGGTGTCTATTGTTTGTGATATTAACATGTTTTTTTCCATACTTCTCATCAGTAGACCCAGTCGAGGGCTCCTTTTGTTATTATACCTTTTCTACAACATAAACGATATCAACAAAGGATGTTCCTCTGTAGCTTTACTGGTAGCTTCTGAATGAACCTTTAGCAGCGCAAAAGGGTTGTGGGTTCGATTTACAGGGAACACATACTGATCAAATATATATATATATCTTGAATGCACTGTAAGTCACTTAAATAAATAAAATGAATAAAAGCGTCTGCCAAATGCATAAATGAAACGTCAATGTAATTATTCTGAAATATGTCTTACATGAAGCACATGAGTGAAGGGGTTTGTGTTTGCTGGGATGCGTGTGGATGGATATGTGCTGGTGCCCGCACACACTTGTGCCAGCCAGCATGAGTCTCCCACGTTGGCCATTGAGGTAGCTATATTTCCGTCTACTATATTTATCCGTTTTGTACTCGTACACTCAGGTTGTGAGAATGACTCATTCTGAAGGTTTGAAGCCTCATTTGGCCACAGCAGCTTTGTGCACCTGGGGGCCTCTGCCCACCCAACACCGGATCGCTTTTGCTGCAGTGAGAGATATTTATGGCCTTCAGTATCAAGGACTCATAGTTCTGTATATCATTAGCATTAAAGGCAATCAGACACAACGAGAGGCATGGCCAGAGGTGCCGTCACACCGTATTAAGCGCAGCTAAATCTAACTGGATATGTACTGGACAAAAGTTTGATTCATAGACCTGCGAGAAGAGGGTTGTTACAGAGCGCTTAGAAATAGAACTGCGGTTTAAATGTGTTTGTGCTGCTTTTAAATAACGCTTGAGGGCCACAGCAGTAATTCTTAATGTCAGCTACCAGGCAGGACAATTTAGTTGTTTCAATAAAATGACACAGACATCACACAGGAGCTTAAACTGTCCATATGTTATGTGCTTTTATTGCAGCAGACATGATGGGTAAAATGAGATGCAGTGCTCGGGCTATTTGTTGTGTTTGGGTAATAGAAAAAGAGACATTTTTCTGAGGTAGCCTCTGGCTTTCACTAAATTGGTTTGTTCTCCTGGTGTAGGAATGATAACAGTCATTTTTGCCCTGAGAGGGCTTGTCAGGAGACAAGCTTAGAACATGACTTCTGTTATGCACGATGAAAAGATCGTTCAGGAACTTGTATTGCACATCTGAAGTAGAGTGGAAAGTATTCTTCTGTAGGGACCAGTCCATGAAACCTCTGGATCGTGAAAGTATGCCAAACTACAGACTATCCAGTATTATTAAATAGTATTATAAAATATT
Organism: Botia kubotai; assembly: GCA_036877585.1. Classification (NCBI taxonomy): domain Eukaryota; kingdom Metazoa; phylum Chordata; class Actinopteri; order Cypriniformes; family Botiidae; genus Botia; species Botia kubotai. The sequence goes on from JAZGTI010017938.1 coordinate 4,484, forward strand.
ATTAAATTCCAGTCCTGAATGCTGATTGGTCAATAGCTGTGTTTTATTCATAATAAATCAAATTGCCACCAAGCTACTATATGTGTCACTGTGCAGCACCCTTTATTGTTTTTGCATAGCAACACTTGTTGCTATTTACGGTCATCTAATGGCAAAATAACAATTACTCATTTTTGCAAATATATATATATATATATATATATATATTTCAGTAAACATTTGTGTCCTTCTTACTGACATCGTCCTCCAGTCATGACTGTATTCACAATATAGCAAAGCCTTGCGGCCTTACTGCTAATTTTCATTTTAATGCATTATATTAATTGACTTTATAGCCTTTAGTAGGATGTGTGGAAAACAGCACGTTTTAAAATCGACAAGTCAGTGGGTTGCCTGAATGATTAGTGGACTAATTGGTCTTAACTGTAAGCCCTATAATTAGTCTGGATTTGTTTTCACCTGACCATGATTGGATGATTTTCGTAAGGGTTGTTTACGTAAGATGCGTTCTTAAAAAGCTAGATGGAGTGCACTGAAGTATGAAAAGTATGCAGGTGCCTTTTTACTAACTATGTCTGGCTGAATGTGTACGTCTGTATCAGTGGTGTTTTAAAGAGAATATCATGAAAAACCCGACTTTCCTGAGAGGGTTTTATTGTGCAAACTGTCTAACAGCTGAAGCGCATTCTGTCAGCACACTAATTAAAGTGCCACTGCTAAAAATACCTGAACTAAAAAACAATAAATCTAATTGTACTAGCCCACATTACTAATTAACTAGTTGTTTTTTGGGTTGACTATTCTTATGTTATTGCCTCCCGATGATGATGCCTTGTAATGCTTTGCTCACCTTTTAATTTTTTTTAAATCAAAGCTTAGATGTTAGATGGCTAAATGTAAACTATTGTAACACGTCTATAGACTTGAGGATGAAGCAGCGTCTGTTCTTTTCAGAATCAATTAAATACATGTAAAACATCAGAGTAGTGAACCAGTACTAGAAAAAGAATGAGTGAACCATGAGGAGATACAGAATAATACAAATACTGAAAAGCCCTTATTCGGCTGCTGTACTGTGCTTTTGTTTGTTAAGGTTGAATTTCTTGGAAATAACACATTATGTATAGCTGACCTGGAACTGTCCTCTTAAGGCACAGATACGGCAGGGTACAGGAGTGATTATTGCTGTAACTTCCCTTAAGCATCCACAGCCATACGCTCCAGTGTGTAGAGTAATGATGTGTAACTCTCATCAATGAATATAGACGGGTCTGTGTGTGTGTTAGACAAGGAAAGAGAGAGGGCGAGACAGATAAGGTCTTTTTTGGCATTTCTGTGTGTAATCACTCTTGCAGATGTACATTTGCTTGGGTGTAGCATGAGGAAGAGAGAAAGAAAGAGAGAGAGAAGGAGAAAGAGAGAGAGAGAGACAGCAAGAGAGAGAGAGGACTATATAATAGCTGAATTGTTTTAAATACAGAGTTTGTGTGTGCATGCAGTAGTGTGCCTGAGGATATGATGTGTGTGTGTGTGTGTGTGTGTGTTTGTACAGCGGACTACAGGCCAAAGGAAAGAGCAGAACACCTCATTAAATCAGAGGCTGTGGATGGCAGAGGTGGAGCTTATAAATCCACCTCACTGCAGCCATTCAAATATTCTCCATATGCAGACATGCCATCAGCATGCAGCAGAAAACAGCACATGGCTAGAGATAATCCTCAGGTTGGCTGCTCATGATGCGAGGAGTGGGGAAAAGAGAGAGAAGAGAGAGAGTGAAACAGATTGAGAAGGAAATGGCTATTTGGTTTCCACAATCCTCCTGAGGGAGTCTACCTGAGACTGCTCTCAGACTGCAGTTTAAAAGCGGTTTTACTCTATAGCACTTATTGGCAAGAAATCTCTCAGACACGCCGTCATTTAAATAGACTGGCCTCACTGATATTAGGTGGAACTGATGTAATTTCGACTAAGCACAAACAGAGACCCTGGAAAGCCATTCCAGAAGACCTTTCTTTGCTGTTATAATACAAGTCAATCCTACTGTTGATTTCAGAACCGGAGAGTGAAATATTAAAATTGTTGTTGATGTTTTTTTTATGTTTGAAATGACGTGAGGCTGAGAAAAATATGGAAGAATTACTAATTTAGTTTATTTCTGGGTAAAATATGGCCAAGTAATTATTTATGAATGGCAAATAAAACGGCGATAAAGATTGTTTGAGATTCGTGGCAGAGCAGAAAGTGAGACTCAGTTTACAGTAGCAGTGCTAACAATCCAAACGGATGATGTTTCAGCTACAGCCCAGCCAACAGTGAACGTTTTCAGAACGGTAGCTAACATCCTCTAAAAGTTCTCTCAAAGTTATCAAAAACATTCTTGCAGTAACGTTAGTACAATTTTTTAACATTATATATCATATATCGTATATTATCCTTAAGCAGTTAGTGGAACATTTTAAAAACATTGCAGAATTAAAAAATGTTTGAATAGCATTCATATAACCAAGCAATAACGTTAATACAAAGCCAAAAAACTTTTTGAATGTTTTAAACTTTAACAATAACATTTTAATGTTACGGAAACCTTCTTACAACCTAAAATTGTTAGCACAATCCAAATGGATGAAGTTTTGGCTGCAGGCAGCTTTGTGATAGCTTTGTGATTTTAGTGCAGTGATAGCCTCAGTCCACCTGGCTTTAAAAACCCTTATCTGTTTTGCAATTAACCTTCCACTGCATCTAATTACATCAGTTAAGGTTGGCACTCACACACCATCATGATCACAAACTGAACATTTAGTATAACAAGTTCATCAGTCATCCCCACTTTAATAACCCAGTCCAGCAGGACCAAGAAGGCCAGTGGAGATCTGCTTGTGAGATTGTGCCAGGAAGGACAGATGTTGGCAGGATCTTTATGCGCTCCAAAGAACACAGGTTGGCCAGAAGAGGCCTGATTGCTTTTCACGGCTCTACTCAGGCTAACACAAACCACTGCAGGCGACCAGTGTGTTCCTGTCATTATAGAGGGTCGCATGACACGACCATGTGCTCCCTGTCAGGAGGAACTTCTCAGAAGAGGGTAGCAGATGTGAGCGAGAGAGACACACACTTCCAATCTGCTGCCACTTATTACACACATGGAGAGTAATGGCAGCCATGAGGCAAATAATTTCCATTAGAATGTTGTGTAAATGAGTTACTGATTAAAAACCAATTTGTTTGTCATTTTACTATTTTGGCTCTGATAAGCTTTGCTCAAATTAGTCCAGGTGGAGTGTATTTGAGATGGATATTGAAATAGTTATGAAATATTCCTCATGTTTGTGCCAAATCAGAGTGTTCCTTCATATTTTGTTTAAATTTTTTTAGAAGTTTTTTAGAAGTTGTAGATTTCTTTTACAAATGACAGATCTATTTTTGCAACGGAGGCGTCACAATAATCTCCCCTGGAAATACTTTACTATGCGTTTATTAATTATTTCTGTTTCTATTGAAATGCACTGTATGCATTGTTGGTTTTATTGTTTTATCCTTTTTCCCAAACCCAGACGTTCAATTTAAAAATATGAAAATCATATAAATATAAAAACTGATCATTTAAACACAGAGAGAAATATATATAAACCATTGCAATATTTACTATGTGAAAAATGATTTGTCATGTACACAGTGTCCTAACCAGATGTGATTCCAGCTGTATGCGATTTTTTTTGTCCATAATGAATGTGAAAATGATGCGTCACAGCCACTTGAAACATAGTTGATGTTTTTTCATACGCATCAGAATTTTGGACCAATCAGATGAGACTGTGGGCGGGGCTACCCAGCACAATAATGCATAAATATAAATCACGTGATGGTCAAAATGCTGTCACTCTTCACTTGCCGTGACTTGTTAGGACAGAAACTCAGATTAACGTGAAAGACATCATTTTTATTGCTTGTCGATTTAATAACACAGCATGGTTAGAGCGCTCTTAATTTATTCATTTTATACACTGCACAAGGCAGTGTGTTCAGTTCCAGAGCTAACATAAAGTTATAGTTAATATTACCTCTAAGTCATGAAGGCGTATGTCAAACCGTATCAAATAAAGTTAATTAATATTTTCCATTAATGTCTGACGGCAGCAATTCAGTTTTAAAGTTCAATAATGTTCTGTAGCTGTATAAACGCAGGTTATTAACACTGTACAAATTGCTGAAAAAGTCAGCTATGCGAAACTGTTTAAGACAAGCACATATGGTACTTTGAGGAGCTTGATTCGATGCGCCATATGTCTTTTGTAATAGCTAACACAGAGAGACACTGTCCCTTTTCCATTCCCTTTCCGTCTCCCTCTCTCACTTTCTGGGTCTACAAAGCTCAGCCCAGACAGAATTAATGTGCAAGTCATCAGTCACAGAGGAAGCAGAACCATGTGATAAGAACATCCCCAATATTACCTCAGAGCTTACTGCAGCGTCTGTTAGAAGTGTCATATTCATTATTGCTTAGCACCGAGCGTGTGAACTTTTTATATATATACAGCACGGAAAGAACACTTTTAAATTAGCATGTCAATGTGGAATATTACACAATGTTCTCGTTATAATAAAAAACACTCTGAAATGGAAACGGGTTGTTGATTGTTTCGTAGTTTTGTGGGTAACTTTGTGTTTACATTTTACATGTGCTCTTTTATCCAGTTTGTGTATATTTGGGGATTCGAACCCATGGCATTGGTGTTGCAAGCGCAGTGCTCAACCAGCCGCAGAAACACTTCATGTGGCATCATGTGTGAGACATTAAACAACATCTAAAGAAACTCTTTATCAAGTCATATGTAGTGGACAACCATTGAAATGAGTCACAGTGCATGGACAGGCCAGTAGACACACTCGAGGAGCTGGCACTCTGCACTACTTGTTGGCTGTTGCATGGTGGGGCAGGCAGTTTGGGTGATGGCCATGCCTATCTCTCCTGCTCCCCCCGCGCCCCTCGGGCCGCCCCTGCTGGGATTTGGGCCTTGGGCAGCAAACAGACTGCAACTTCAATCTGTTTAGTTGCAGCACTGAAACGTGAGGCCCAAAGCTGTGGTGAAAAATAACCTCGGCCAGGGCAAAGATAGCAACAATGGAGTGTGATGCAGCATTAAAATGAATAAACAGGGAAACCTGCTTTTGAAAGGCGGTTCAAACAGATGGAGGCCATTTTACCACCAACAGGGAGAGAACACGGAGAGGGAAAGATATTCATCGTTAAAGGCAGCAGAGTTAGAAAAGTGGCCTGCTGTTTGGTAAATGTCAGTGAGACTCTGCGTGCATTGATTATTTTGCCCTTCATAGATTCTGTTTGTGGCCATTGATATATATATTGAAATAATTACTAATAGCTTGGCAACAAGTAATAAAATCAGCTTAAAAGTTACTAATAATGTCTCTTGTACACTCATAATTGCATAAAAGTGCAGAGAAGTTTCACATTAAAGAAAAACTGGTGCATGCACACAAATATATTCTTATATTTATTCCTATCCCTTGTTCTAATGTTGGTATTGATCTGGATTATTCTAAATATGAAAGAATGTGCCCACAGTTAATAATTACCATAATGCCTTCCCCACCCATGCCCATATAAGGGCTTACCATATTTCATATTCATAAAGTCTGCGTATGTGATTTTCGCACGTAAAAGTGCAAAATTACTGATGAATCATATCAGCATGAAAACGTTTGCATCTAGATGTTACGCACAAACACAAGCAAACACATGAGACCCAATGTGATGTAAGTGATATCTGTTCTGTAAGTATATCATGTTCTGTTATCTTCTCCAGTCTGTTCGCAGTTCTCAAAAGGAGTCTATGCCATCATTGGCGTGTATGACAGGAAGACAGTGAACATGCTGATGTCGTTCTGCGGCGCTCTGCACGTCTGCTTTGTGACGCCCAGTTTCCCCATGGAAAACTCCAATCAGTTCGTCATCCAGCTGAGACCCGAACTGCAAGACGCCCTGGTGGGTGTTATTGAGCACTACAAGTGGAACAAGTTCGTCTACATGTACAGCTCAGACTCTGGTGAGACCTGCTTTTTATGATCTAAGCGGATAACTCATCTAATTCCATTTTGATTAGGGCCGGTTGGTGTTTTTTGAGACCCAGTATATACCTCCACATTGCTGGTGTGTGGATTGAGTCAGCTTTTGTTCTCCCTTTGATTGTAAACATGTTGGTTTGCAAAGACAGTTATATGTGACTCATGAGAGAACTGCCGTTCTGATCTGACTGACTGTATTTCTCTTTGTAGATGGAGCTCATTCCCCTCTTTCTACATCAGTTAAATTAAAGTGATTTGTTGTTGCTACCTAATTACATTTAGGCCACCTCATGCATCAAGTCCTTGTAAACACCCAGTATGTGTGTTTACACTCCATTACACTTTACACTCTGAAGGCCCAGGATTACAAATCCGAATTACAAAGCCCTCCACACATATCCTTCCCACATACAGTCATCAATTAATTCTGTTTCCTAAGCTTAAATTCTGCTATAAAATCAAGGTTTTCCAGATCGCTTCAGGTACTACACACGCATGAAGGCTGTCAAGTACCTCGCAACTCCCTTTAAAGAGCCCCTCCCCCAGAGAATCATTAGTGTTTAGCGATTGATGATTGGCTGTTCTACTAGAAGGCGGGACTTTCTTCACCAGAGCAGTTAAATTAATAGAACTGCAGCATCTTGTTAATTCTATAATTCCTGATACAATTCCTCAACAGAGCATCCCAGGAATTATGTATTCCTAAGTCTCAGTTCTGCTCTAGAAAAGTGACAGGCAAACTGTGCTGCTTCCCATGCAGGCAGAGTCTGCAGCAGGTGTGCTATTCTTCCCAGCCCCCTGTAGCCAATCGTCTGCAATGTCCCCATAATGTGTCACCATCTGCCACTGACATTCATCTCAGCCATGATGGAAACATGATGCAATCTGAATATTACAGGTTATTTAAGACAGCGCTGCAGAAATACAATTACCCACAATGCATTTGGCACTGAATCTCTTTTGCCACCAGATTTCCCATCTCCTCTCATTCTTTCGCTTTCTTTCTGGCTCTGCCTTCTCATTGTGGCTGTCAGTTCTGTCACTAGTCTGCACACACAACAGGTTTGATGCATGCCTATATGCACGCCACGGGTGTCTCAGTGATGGTTTTATCTTGTGGAAGTGCTGAGGGCTCTGGGTTAAGATTGTAGGATCATTAACTCTGTGACTGAGAGAAACCAAACTGCAGGAATTCATAGCACCAGCCTCTTGTTGCCTAGATACAGCGCTGCACTGTCTATGGGGTTATTTTAAGCCTTTTAAGGGCATGCGTATAAAGACGTATGTAGCTTGTATGTAACCCATCCATACCAACAGTTAACCATAAGCTTCTTAGGCAGATAGAATT
>JAZGTI010017940.1:0-11912 GCA_036877585.1 Botia kubotai
TACTAATACAGAAACACTAAAATGTATAAACTTTTCTGAAGGTTTTGTTTCACTTTTACATTTAATGGTGCTTAAATATTTAGTAGTGCATGATGCCTGTAATATCATTCTGCTAATATTGACAAAAAAAAGGCAGAGGCAAGAAAAAATCATAAAACCTCTTATCACAGCCTGATATCTGACCTCTGACCTCTTGTGAGACTCACATGACCTGGGAAACGCAGAGGTCAAGGGCAATCTAATAAACCTTGTCTATCTGTCAGCTCCTCACAACCCTCCTCTTTTTCTCACGCCCACACTGCTTTCCTAAATAAGGGCATGTTGAGACTATCTCCATTCAGGAATATTCAAGTCTGTAAATCACAGGGCCGAGGAAAGTATTCCTGGCAACCAGCTTTATCTGATAAAGGAAAGTGCAACTAAAATTCCTCAGTGATTTGTTTTCCAAGTGCACAGGCGGTTTACAGCCTGCCAACACCCAGAGTAATGCCACTGGAAGGCCCATAAGTTTGAAGAAACTGAGGCATAAGATGATCCACTACAGCATCGTTCTACTGGTCTGTTCCTGCATTTATCTACTGTAGTTTGTTTTTAAAACAAACTTTCCTTAAAGCTGCAGTTCATAACTTTTGCCTTTCTACCGCCATCTCTGTTCGAAACATAATTCTAAACAACCGCTGTACAAACAACTACAAATGCAGCACCATGTACAGTACCCGAATATGTGATATACTGTAGTTGCCAGATCTTCTTTTTGTTTACAGACAGAGCTTACCCGCAAAATCTGTCCCGACCACTCAAATTATAAATGATTATTATAAACATACCATTGCGAATCGAGTTAAGATAAGGAGATTGTGTTGAACACTGAGCTGTCATGTACTTGCTTTTTGTTCATTTTGAACCAAAGTTACGGATTGCAGCCTTAAGCACATCTTCTGGTACATCTTGATGGTTTAACCTGAGATCTGTTAATGAAATGCTTATGAGCCACTGCAGGACCTCTCTCAGCGTTTGCTGGCAAAGAGCCATCGCTCATGTGGTGCTTTGATGAGTGATCGATGAACTGCTAAGCAGCAGCCACTCGGCTCAGATTCCTCCAGTAATGATTCTAATTGACATGGCAACCCTGGAACTTTTTCACCCAGCGGACTCGATTCGCAGTCTCTCCTCAGCATCAGTGCACAATATATCCGTCCATTAAAATACCGTGGGGCCCACGATACTGGCTAGCATAACATCATAAGCTAAAGTATTTAGTGTCGTCTCTCTTTTAGATGCAGTAATTATGATGTTTTATACTGGAGAAGAGGCTTTAAGCAGTGTAGGTGCATTTGCCTAATCAATACAAGCTGTTTTTATTTAAAGCGAGACCCATATCGCATAACATTTAAGCCAGCTGAGGCTAGAGAGTAATACTACATCAGCAGAGTCTTTAGTCTGAACGATTATAAGATGACTCAACTCTGGAAGAGGCTTAAGTTCTATTCTCTGTTGTTTTTTAAAACGTTATTAGAGAGATGTTTCTTCGAATTAGAAATAGTATCTACTGTCAAAGCTAATCATATGTGAAAAGGTTCCACATCTTTAGAAACACTCAGTGGACCAAGCAAACAGTAACCCAGCTTACAATTTTAGCTTGCAGGAACGTTTCCCTAACGTTTCAATTAAATAACAAAAACATTAAAAATGTTACTTTCAAAGTAACGTTCAAAGAACGTTATTCAAATATTTTGAGTACAATAAGAGTACAATATTTAATATATGATATATAATGTTAAACTTCTAATATAAAGTTCTATTTAAGTTCATTTAAGAACAGTTATTAATAACAGAGAACTTTGAGAGAACGTTAGCTAACATTCTTAGACTGTTCCCTGTTAGTCTAGGTTTTTCAGAACAGCTCCTGAATCATCACAATTTCGGAAATGTTTGCATTTACAGGCATTACTGGTCTGGGATTTATTTTAGCCGGATGCCCAGTGGAGTGAAGGAGGATATGCGTTCTGCAGGATCCATAAGCACTTATGCGGGAAGCGAAATATCCTGTTTTTTGTGAAGGTAGGTGAACGCTGCAGTACACAATTAATCACTGAGAGCTTTGAGATGTCAGAATGATTTGCTGATGAAGGGAGCCCATTAATCCCAAGACAAGATTTGTTTTTTGAATATGTCTGCATATGGTTTCCTATCCGACTACTGTTCCTCTTTGGCAACGCCACTGGATTCCGCACGCTTGAAATTAATTTAAATAATCAGTGACTCGGAGGCTTGTTGTTTACAAACAGCTGATCATAAACTGCTGCTCATAAACAATGTTACTTTATACTCTTTCAAAACGGGGAAAAAAAACAAACAGTTTCGCTTGACTCAGCTAGAAACAACGCTGACAGCTAGAAATAATTAAAGCATAAAATCAGCAAAGCCTGTGAGAGAACCCGCCTTTTTTGAGAAGTCTTTGAAGTTCTGTTTTTAAAACCGTTGTCCAGGAACTTCGATCCAGACATCTTAAAGAGCTTTGGACCTGCTGGCTTGGTCAGATGACATTTTCAATCCCCACTAATTCAAAGTGACCAAGACAAGATATTCCTCTATTTAGTAAACATGTTCTTCAGAATGCTTTCAAGGTATTTCAAAACTGTTGCGTTTCAGTAACAAAAGAGAATAATGTTTTCCATAAAACACACACACATTTTCACCAACCACTAACCGAGATGTGAGATTTAGATATATCTGCAAACCAATCCTGTGGTTGAGATCCATGTACCACCTGCATGATGAAGTCTCACGAGGATAAGTTCAGTGCTTTGGGCCTGGAAGGAGGCCACGGTGAAATGCATGAGTGGAAAACTAGCATCATGGTGGTGAAACAGGATAACACAAACTAGCGGTCAAAAGTTTAGAAGCACTTGACTAAAATGCTTTTCACGATCTTACCGACTGATCTAAAGAGTTTTAAAAGTCAGTTTTGTGGATAAAAATATAATTATTTCAACATTTCATTCGCTGCAAAACATTTTGGAACTGATGACCGAATGATGAACAAGCAGCCAATAAGAATCCAGCGTACTGTAGATGTGAAATCCTTCCATACTCTTTAAAATCATCTCAGGGTGATAAAATGCCAGGAGGACATTATTGCAAACGATGGGCAAGGGATGGAAGATGCTAAAATCTATCAGTTTTGTTTATTTTTATTCCACTCACATAATTCCCAGTTCAATTTGTTATTTTATTTTCACAATAAAAATGATTCCAGTTTTGAGGCGGTTAATATTTTAAAATGCAGAAAAATGTATAATAAAGACAGAGTGCTTAATCCTAAACTTTTGACTGGTAGTTAATATAAAACAGAACTAGCATTTTACAGCTGATGCACTCAGACACAACTAGTAATGAACGTCAGCCAAAACAAACGCACATGCTACAGATCTCTCAATAAAACTGCGTTCAGAGCAGCAACCATGATCAATTTCCCATCAAGCTACTATTTGTGTTGGAGAAACCTCAGGTTCCTCTAATTAAGTTTAGCGTTAGTCACAGGTATTGACTGTTTATGTTTCCTAATGGATCACCCGCTGGTGGTGGTCTTGTTACATGAATGTGCGAGATAAGCAACAGTACCAATCTTTCAACCTCAGTGACACAAAACCACTTCAGGTGTAATTTCTCACATTACTATGTACACAACAAATTCCCGTCATTGATTTGGCTTTTTAATCTGGTTCCTGCTGCCCCAGGGTGAGCAGGAAAAAGCTCTTTATGGCAAAATAATGTATAGAGCTTAAATTGCTGCGTTACAGTCTTGGCACTAAAGGATGCTAAATAAATCAATGTCCCAAAGCAGAAACAAAGCAAAGCTCAAGAAAACGTTCTGCTAAAAAACAAACTTCTGGATGAGGAAAAAGTCCCTTTCCCCTCAGATTTTGTCTGATTAATGTACAACATTAGGCAATTCGGATGAACAACAATGCCTTTAGCTGAAGACAAAAGTGTGGTTTTATTTCCTCTTTGATCAACTTTCAAAGCAAAATATTTATTATTGATGTGGTGAGATAGAGTCATCTCAAGCAACCCTCACAGCATCAAAGCCGCGCATGGGAACGCAATTTCACTGCAGCTCAACGTGTGTTATAGATGTGTGTGCGTGAGTGCGCTCGCACCCCACAGATGGAATGCGAGATGCTTAATTAGGTGCCTGTGAGAGGTCTCACGGGACGCCAGTTTTAATTTTTGAGGCCCGTGATCCCTCTCAGCACAGACAGAGCTCGGGTCAAATGCAGAGGAGGACGACAGAGGCAGAGCGGCAGAAGTTCGCGAGGGTTGCTGGGAGACATTCGGCGCACATAGCAAAATGCCACGAATACCTCAAACCCAGTTCAGTCACGACATCTATTGCAACAAAGGGCACCGCATTGCATTGAAGTCTGCGACAGTCCCTCATTGCATCAAGAAACTTACATCGCATGACTTCTGATCAGAACTGTAAAACACGAACTAAACTTCCCCATCAAACAAAAGCCATTTTGTAACACAATAAGCTTGCAAAACACGCAGTCTTGTGCGTGCTTCCTAGCATCCCTTGGGAATGCCGCCTGCTTATTTGTGACTGGTTTCAGAGACGGTGGAAAAACAGACCTAACCCTTCACGCTACCTAGCTGATGCCGTTAAAGGCGCTTCGTCCCCGGAGGCGGACATGCGACCCCGTTGGGACACGAAACAAGAAAGCGCAAGAGAAAGTGAGAACTGCAAAGAGTCGTTGCCATCACGTCTCGGTAACCGCACACACGAAGGCCTGTTCCAAAAGCCACTGACCTTCTGCAATAAAGAAAGAGAACAATACAAGACATCAATAACCTGAAAAGCGATACATCCAAGAGGAAGCAGCTCGGTCGCATGGACTGCGACTGAATGGTCGCGCGGAACAGAATCAACAAATGGCGTGAAGGGAGGGCTGTGCGCTGTTATTGTAAAACTAACAATAGCAGACAGCAAACTCTGGGTGACGGAATAAAAAAAGACACACCAAACCATAGATATAATTTTCTGTGAATGACCTTATTGTTCCTCCAAAACACCATTTTTTGGCTGAGGACCAAAGTGTGTCAGGTGACCGGTTGTGTGTGGCACCACAGAAAAGAGGAAACTAGCAGAAGAAAGTGATAGCACCATCCAGGCAGCTTTTGCTCCTTTGTTTGATTTTGATTGCTTGCTTGGGCGGAGCTCGCTTAATCTGTTCCGTTTCGTAAGAATAGTTCTGTCAGGCGGATGCGATACCTCCATGGGCCTGGCAGTAATGAAGCATTGACTATGCTGGAAACTATCTCACGACACCCGAACGCAAACCCAGTGCCTGCCTCTAAAGGCAGGCTCTCCTCTCCTCCGTCAAAACCAAAGAGGTACAACCATCATGCATATGGTCCCGGTATGAGCAAGCGTAATGTGGACAACATATGAGATCAGGTCCGCTCTGTGGCACCCTATAAGTCAAGGTAATACTGTGGGACTCTGGTACACCCCATCCCAGGAAGAATTCGGGTTAAAGGTCATTTCAAGAACCCAAACCTTTATGTCCCGTGACAGAATTATTTTCAGATTAATGGAATTACTATATAAACGCACAGCAAGGTCTTGCAGGCGAATAGACGCAGATGTGGTTCAACCTCAAAGTCCATCTGTAAATGCCGACCAGGGATGATCCTTTATCACGGGGAGAGGAGATCTCACGCGCGCCCCGCTTCAGCGCACAGCTGCTCCGTCCTGGGTTATGAGCTGTAGGTTCGCTTCCAAATAGCAGTTCGGCATCCAATGAAACAGGTTTGGAAAAGATTGGGAATGAAATAGTACAAGATGTTTTACTCCCTGCAGTTCTCCTTTGCCTCGACAATGTAAGATAATAGTACAATTGAAAATAGAACATAACATAAGATGGATTGTCATCACTCTGGAGTTTTAAATATGTTTCCACATGTTTCGCAGGTACTTCTGAGAATTTGATTGTAACGCAACACTGTGTGTTCAAAAACATATCTGTCTTTCTATTTTTTTATTCGATACAACAGTATACTCTTTTTAAACGGAAAGCGTTTACTTTTATACCTTTATAATATTGATGTGCTTATTTTAGGAGTTAACCGAAGACAAATAATAAGCAAATATACTGAGCGTTCATATATATCCTTTAATACATAATACATCCTTTTTTTAATACATTAGTTCTCACAGAGTCGTTTTGTGGCCATTAAATTCAAGTTTCATCAGAACCCAGTCGTGTCCCACTGAAGACACGAGTACAACAGTTCAACAATGCATCTCCCTCACTTAATCCAGCTCACTTCCAGCGTTCCAGCATCTTTTGTTAGCTGAATAAACGGCAGCAACAAAAAGAAATTCAGCCAGAGCGTCTTATAGCCTTCAGTCAGTGATCCCTTTCAGAATAAAGGTGTACAGTGTTCGGAAACAGAAGAAGTAGCTCGTCAAATTTAATATTGACTCTATCTGGGCCAGTATCAGATGATTCCTCTACCCCGAGGGGTAACAAACAGGAGTAAACAACACCACAGCAGGTGGCAAATTAAAATGTACTCCATTCAAACAAAACAAAACGAACCGAATATGGCTACAAAAAGCACGTATATGTCAACGGGAGTTTAATAATTCTATAAATGGAATTTGATTTATATATTGAAGGGCAGGAATTAAAGGGACGGTGACTAAATTTAGCAAGTCACATTTGTGTTGTCACAACAACCCCGGGGAAAAACACAAGTTTGATCACGTGACCACTTCAAACTAAGCCTCTGAATATTGAGTTTCTTTTAACAGGACTGACACCGTCTAGAGGAAGCGCATGAAAGAGTATACAAGCGCGCCTTTATAGCTTTTGACACAAGGCAAAGCTCATACTTTCAAAATAAGTCATAAGGCGGAAAGACACACCCAGGTCTTACCTGAACTCTATTCACAGCCAAAGAGACGGAGGGGGGGTGAACAAATGCAAAGGATATCATTACAATTAAATAGGAAATAAGGTTTAACAAATCCCAAGAACCATCAATTAAAAAAAATGAATGCTTTATTGTGTTGGTGGTCGGAGGGTTGAAGCTTTAAATGACACCTTTCTAGATAAAAACTCCTCAGGGCCACTTATCCCAGTACATAAACATTAAAGGACTTCAATGTTTTATGCCACATCCAGTCCTTCGACAACAACAACGACACTGAGAAACGCAACAACACAACACACCCTCTGCTTATCCCTAAATTAGAACGTAATGACTCATCAACAGCAGGCTGGTGCTGAGCTAATCAGCCATGATTTACTGCATTTCCTCTCCAGAACTCCACATCAACTGCCTCGAGCACGTTTAGGGGAAAGGTGTTGAGGAAAAGCTGGCAAACTTACAAGCTTGGAACCCCAAGAACCATTATTCATAAACATGGACTATAGCTGCATGTCCTCACCCTAACCTTCTAATCCAAGTCTGAACCCTCAGGAGACCCACACAGTACAAAGTCTTTATCACTCAAAGACTTTCACCTGAGGGAGCAGGTTAGAGAGAAAAAAACGACTCGGAGTAATGCAATCTGAGCCAAACAAGACTGGCAGCCAAAGAGCCTTTCGGTACCATGAATATGGATGATTCAAACCTGACAGCACAGCTGTGATTTTTGTTTCTTTCTTTGCATAGTAGCCAAAACTTTGATGTAATGGATGTATATCTGTTCAGTGTAAGTAATGACAGGTCTGATGTCTTGGTGGAACTTTTACTGGCACATCCAGGCCGTAGTCGAAATCAATAAAATAAATTGTGCGTGGAAATGTTAAATACAAACAAAGTAATACAACCGAGCTGTGTGCTGTAAGATTGTATTCTATTAATATTAGATTACCTTATTGGAAAAAATTACACTTATTTACTGGTTTTATTAGGTTATAAGGACATGTGATTGGTCCACAAGGTGATATGTAGCAAAACTTCACCCTTGGATTTGACTTTTTGTTTTTAAGCTCCAGTCTCTAACTTCAGTCTCCCTACAGTCATCTAAAAAAATTGCAGGTTACTTACAGTTAATTTTCTTAACATGGATAACAAATATATAGTCTAAACAACTGATGTAAGAACAAGTTACAGAGCTGTACCATATACAGTGCCCAAACATGTGATACAGGAGCCAGATCTTCTTACTGTTTACAGAGGGACATTTCCCATGAAATCTGACCCGACCGCTCTAATTATAAATCATCATTAAAAACTTACCGTTGCAAATCTGGATATGGTAAGGAAATCGTGCTGAACACTGATCCGGCATGTACTTGCTCAATAACAGATAAAAAAAAGTTATGAATTGCAGCTTTAAGGTCATTACACTGTGGATATTCATTTCAAAATTATGCTCAAAATGGTAAATATTTAAATAGTCCAATTCCGACTGTATAAACGGCTTTGCAGGCACTTTAAACAATGTTTATTACAGACGGTTATGTGGAATTACTCTTGGCTTTCCTCCCTTCATATTTAATATATATCCTGAGGCTATCATTGTTGGATTGAACTAATTAAACTTAGTCAGGCACGAACTGTACATTGATGAAAAGTAAATAATGCTGATTTTTGTCACCGAAACAGCTGGCAGTACAGGAACACAAACACAATATGACGCAATGAGCGTTAAACGGGCCCAGGTGGAATTTCTGCACTGAAGATCAGAGAATATCCGAACATCTGATAAATTCTGTGGAATGAATTTACAGATCATTCAAATCTGTTAAATAAAGATGAGAGACTTTTATACAAGCATAATTCCAATGAGTCAAAATACAAAAAGAATAAATAAATAGAACAAAACACAACAGGAGATGCGTAGATCTTGAATGTTCTGCACACACAGACTCCAGGTCTGGTTTTAACCCTTAAAAATATAATTAGGAAAAGATCAGCTTATAATGGTTTAGCATGGATGACAGATATTACTCTGTGGGAAACGCTGCCAATGTTTGATCCATTATTTCAAAGGAGTAATAGAATGGAGGAACGCCAGTTGAAAATTTCCTCATGAGCGCATTAAGTGTTCTGAAGTTTGTTTATTTGTGTATTTAGAGTGCGAGAGAGAATGAAGGATGAAAATCTTACTTTTCAGATTCAGGCCCAGAACATTCCACCGCGCCCCCTCCCACTCGATGACCTCATCAACACTGCTCAGCTGTAAGATCAGACACCCGCCGGCCTGCCAGCCAAACCTCAAGACTTATTAAAGACTCTCACTCTTTCTCATACACACACACACTTACACAAAGAGTTCCGTGCTCTGCTGCTCAGCTGTGTGTAAACACACAACCTCTCTCCCAATACAACAATCTGCGGAAACAAAAGCGAAGACTAAACACAAAGGTCAATGAATGGAATGACCTTGATCTTGACATGCAAGTTGCTCTGTCATCTGTCACTCACACAGAGTTAGTATGTGGTTTATAAATGACAGATCTCCACATGTGTGAGATGTTTAGAGAGCAAGCTTTATACAAGCGTGAAATCTCACAGGAATTTAACGGCTACATTTGTCAAACACTGGCGTCTAATGCCAAAAACAAAATCTGCAGCTAGATGCAGTCTCCCAGCTAACAGGGAACATTCTCAGAACATTGCCTAATGTTCTCTCAAAGTTGTTAAAAACATTTATGCAGTAATGTGCATTTTTAAGGCTACATATCACATACAAAAAATGTTATTAGTGAAACATTTCATAAACATTACAGAATTTAAAAAAGTCTGAATACCATTTATTTCTTATAAGCAAGCACTAATGTTAATCCAACTGTAAAAAAACTGGACGTTGTGAATGTTCCTAGAACTTTCAAAATAACGTTTTTAACATTTTTGTTTTCATTAGGGAAATTGTTAAGGAAACGTTATTACAACCTAAAATTGCTAGCTAGACTGCAGTTCTGATCACACACAGAAAAACAACATACAGGAGAAACCCACGATGAGCAGAAATGAAGGCCAGCTCTTTCTCCACAAGGTATAGACGCTTCCATAAGGTTTAGCGTGACGGACCTCTAGCAGAGCTATGCTTTCGAGAAGCTTCTCTGGAAGCTGCTGTAATAATTGGTTGGAGGGGTCTTACATTTTTGCAATTTCGCAAAATCTACTGCAATTTAGTCTCTTTATCTCAGGGTGTCTGGAAGCCAAGGACTTGTCATTGCTTGTTTGGCATTTATGGGCCAAATCTGGAAACTGTAAAGCCTGAAATTGGTCCAAAGACCGTCTGAGCCGCATACAGTACACAAACTGAGGGAAATTAAGCAAATAAAGTGGCGTGCAGGCTAATCGCTATCAACCTCGCAAAAATAAAGTAACTCACCACACTGTTTGCTTTTTTTATTTCCATACGATTCGCGCTTTTTTTCAGGAAGGAAATGGATTATTATTATTTTGCGCCAAATATTTAATGTTCCCATTATTTGAGCGAGCTTATAAACAAATGCGTCAGGAGCAATTCATCGTACTTACAATAACATTCGGACATTTTCCCACACTGTGGCCAGGGCTGGCAGCAGGGCCTGAGCCCCCTCAGTGCTCCTCAGAGATGAGATCCACCAAGACCACACAGAGCAGGTGGGTGCACACAGAAAGCACACCGTCAAGCTTCAACAGTACAGCACTGAACAGCTCTGTTTAAGGAGCACACCACATTTATGTTTAATGTAGCAAAAATGGCTATGTGTGCAGATCAACAAGGTCGAAAAATAAGACTATTCCTGAATGAAGAATATTAACACGGTTCTGAGGTCCGAGACATGAATATAATAGCCTGCACACAATTACACTCACAGACTTTAACAGGAAAATGTTCATGCACATGCTGTCTATTGTTACACTGACACTTGGCAACTGGGATTAAACAGGCTACAAAACAGGAAAATAACAGTTAGCAAATATTTACTTTTTGGAACAAACACAGTGTGTGTTTTTCCTTGCCAATTATATGCCAAATAATGATTACAAATCATTAAAAAAATTGTCGTATTATGTTTCATACAACTGTGGCATATATGTTTAATACAGCTGTAGCATATATACGTTTCATACAACTGTAACATATATGCGTTTTGTACAACTGTAGCATATATGCATTTTGTACAACTGTAGCATATATGCGTTTTGTACAACTGTAGCAAATATGCGTTTCGTACAACTGTAGCATATATGTGTTTCGTACAACTGTAGCATATATACATTTCGCACAACTGTAGCATATATACGTTTTATACAACTGTAGCATATATACATTTCGCACAACTGTAGCATATATACATTTTGTACAACTGTAGCATATATACGTTTCGCACAAGTGTAGCATATATACGTTTCGTACAACTGTAGCATATATACGTTTCGTACAGCTGTAGCATATATACGATTCGTACAGCTGTAGCATATATACGTTTCGTACAGCTGTAGCATATACGTTTCGTACAGCTGTACGTATATACGATTCGTACAGCTGTAGCATATATACGTTTCGTACAGCTGTAGCATATATACGTTTCATACAACTGTAGCATATATACTTTTTCATACAGCTGTAGCATATATACGTTTCGTACAACTGTAGCATATATACATTTCGTACAGCTTTAGCATATACAATTTATACAGCTGTAGCATATATACGTTTCGCACAGCTGTAGCATATACAATTTATACAACTGTAGCATGTTCTTTCTAACTTTAATCTAATAATTTAGTCTCTGAAGTACTGAGTTATGATCTGAGGACAGGTGGTTTTATTAGCATTAAGAACGTTCTAGTAACAATCCCTGATTAAATTCAGCGCTATTTTAAAAACCAATGTTTTCTCCCATGCCTGAAGGAGCAGCTGTTAAACTGATTTTAATATTGTTCCT
>JAZGTI010017941.1:0-11911 GCA_036877585.1 Botia kubotai
AAAAAAGCTGTAAATAATCATCGATTACAGCTGTTATTTTTAGAAGCTTTTTATAAGGGCAGGGGCTGATGGGTAGTTTCTTGATCACCTCACTTGCCCCTGGAGGAGCGCCCTCTGTAATTGAGAAGATAAACACAGGGCGTTGTTACAGTCAGAGGCAGGTCTCAGACGTCAGCTTTGATTGTTGGGCTCTCGCTCTCCTTCAGACGTACTTTACATGAACAAACACAGATGATGTTTACAAACACAGAAACAGAAGAACCTCACATGAATCTTCACATGCTGAA
Source organism: Botia kubotai (assembly GCA_036877585.1). Classification (NCBI taxonomy): domain Eukaryota; kingdom Metazoa; phylum Chordata; class Actinopteri; order Cypriniformes; family Botiidae; genus Botia; species Botia kubotai. Next base: position 288 of record JAZGTI010017941.1, read on the forward strand.
TAATCCGTATCATCACACTCAAATAAGCTTGTGATTTGTTCCATGTTATCGTAATTTCAATTGCCATTTTGAAAATACACAATTGTGACATTTTGTAGTTAAGTATTTAAACTGCATTATTCAATCCAGCCATCAGACAAAAATAAAACAATTTAAACCCTAAACGAAGCGTTCTGCTAATTCGAACATCTACGCTTTTTCTAGCCATGCCGTCGGCTCCGCAAAACGTCATTTCCAGCGTCAACGAAACGTCGCTGATGCTGGAGTGGAGTTCTCCGCGGGAGAGTGGCGGTCGCGACGACGTCGTCTACAACATCATCTGCAAGAGCTGCGGAGGTGGCAGGGGCGGCTGCACGCGCTGCGGCGACAACGTGCAGTTCGTCCCGCGGCAGCTAGGACTCACCGCCACCCGTGTCTTCATAAGTGACCTGCTGGCCCACACGCAGTACACCTTCGAGATTCAGGCCGTCAATGGAGTATCTGACCAGAGCCCGTATTCACCACAGTACACATCAGTCAACATCACTACTAACCAGGCGGGTAAGTCTTGCATCTCACTTGTCATTTTGTTTCGTTTCTAGCTGACAAACAGAAGTTGTGGAATGTTTGTCTTGTTTTTGCATCATCATTTGTATTAAGTCGGTCTGGAAATCTCTAGGTACTCTGCAAATCAATATGATTTAGATTTACAGTGTGATCTGTGAGTCAAACGATTCATGATTCATTTCAGTTTTCTAGTAACAATGTTACCCAGTACAAAACATGGCTCAAATTCTGCTTAAAGAGTCCAAATAAGAGCCATATTGAAAAAACGCATTTATTTCAATCATTTTAAATATGGTAATTTCAATCAAGTAATACATCAGTCAAGTATAGCTGGTGATCACATGTAACACAGAGTTAAAACACTGATCAAATCACAACGCAACTCTTATGTTACCTCCACATGACACCCTAATTACAGTCTCAGCCTCCCATAAACCATGAGTCCAGCTGAACACGTCACTATGAGATTAGACCTAATTGTCAGAAGCTCACCTTGATGCACTCTAAATTGAACCCAAAGCATTGTGGGACAGATTATCTGGGGTCAAAAAAAGAAAAAGCTACATTGTAACTTAATGTTAGCAAACTGGTTTTCCTGGTTCCCATTTATGCAGCCAGCTGTGAAAATCCAGTTAGCAAAGAAACGTGTTTGGATACAATAAGATGAAACACACGAGTTAAACACACATGCACAGCAGGCCTTACAGAACAGGGCGGAGTCTCATAAACTTTTTACACTCAGTTCTCAACAGTTACACTAAGTGGACGTAAGACATTTAAGGGACTTGAGCATTTGTGGGAACTGGTTTCCCAGACCAAGAAGCAGCCGATCGGATAAAAACAGAAGGATTATTATTTTCACTTGAACTGATTTTAACAGCATCTTTGAAACAAACGCCAGCTTTCCACAAGCTTTATGGGTCCACATTTTCTACCCTTGGGTAAAAATGCATTATGAATTTGTGCATTTCTATCCAAACCTTACGTTTATGGTACATTATTGGATATAAAAGCTGTCTTGATGCATACTGGCGCAGCGATTTAAAGCATGAAAGTCATAAATATCATTGTATTTGCCGTTTATTTTATTTAAATGGTAACAGCCTCATACGTAATTGCAGGCATTTATATGCTTATAGAAACAATGTTATGTAACAAACGTTACAGTAAAATCGTTGACGTCACTACCATGACAACCTATCAATAAATAGGCTGGTTCGGGTGTGGGCGGAGCTTTATGTTCTGAACATTAGAATAGATCTATGTAGCACATAAAGCAAAATAGCGCATCATTTTCCATGATATGACTTATTTAATATGTTCTGCATAATAAATTTGTGTCGCTTTTATATACATTTTTATAGCAAAATTGTTCTCCATATGTTTTCACTCCGGGTTACCCTGCTGTCTTTGGAGTCTCGTCTGCTGTGGGGTGTTTTGCCCCCGCACTGCCTGTCACTTTGGATTAGCAGCCCTCGGACCTCCATCAGGGGTAGCTGTGAAAGTACTCACACCAGCTCTGTGTTAGCGGGTCAGGCCTCTTGGGGACAGGGCAGTAGGACTGAGGGCCTGGGTCAGGCTTCCAGGCCTTTAATTCTGTCGGGATTGGAGGGCTTTGGGGTTACATAAACATCTTGTCATCCCTCATTAGCAAAGGCGGCTTCGAGTTCCTGTCCCCCGCACATTTTTGCGCCCTCTATAACACGTGTATGCGGGTACATCCACGTCCGAGTTCAGCGTTATTAGACCCGTTTTTAAGCCTGGCTGCTCTTAGAGGCGTGTCAAACTAATAGGAAAATGATGTGACCGCTGTGAAAATATCTTTCTCATGCGAGTGATCCCCTTTTACATCTCTGACTTGCTGATTTGAGCACATAGATTCAGGGAAGCGGAAAATGGGAAGTCTTATTTGTTTACTTATTTATTTATGTTTGTCTAGAGCCACTGCTGTCATCTCTGTCCAAGGCTTTTTCACAGTTCTTGTCACGATCTCACACACAACACTGTTAAAACTCGACTCAAAAAGCAACAAACAAGAGCAAAACTGTCAGCGGAAACGTTTTTCTGCCTCTCTGAGTCGTGCTTGCGTGTGATACATCATGAGCTTAAACTGTCCTTGCGCGCTTATTAAAGCACGGACAATTCATAAGCACTGCTATTATGGAAAGACTTTCATGATCTTGGCCTTGAAAAGTTCTTTTCCTAAAATCCATGAATTATGATCAGACTGCCCACTAAGTATCAGGTATGTGCTGCTCCCTGCATAGACCCAGAATACAGCGTAAATCTTGCTTCGATTTCCAATTTTGGTTAGAAAGTAATTTTGCATTTTTAGATTAATGTTTTACCTGTTTCAACTGAGTGCATTTAGGAAAGACACTTTCAAATCTCCCGATCCTGTTAAGATTTCAGTTTAAACGTCACATGATAGATGCTGTAAATGACGTTTGAAATTCGAGCAAATGTGCAGTGACCCCAGAACCTATAGACATGTTCCAAATGCTTTTAATGAGAGCAGTACAACTATTGCATCACGTAAACTCAAGTAAACTTGTGTCTGTGAAATGTTTTGCTTGATTAGTTTGTTTCCATCTTAAAAATAAAGGCCAATTGGTTTGACATTTCATTATTTAATGCGGTGACATTTATACTGTAAGCGGCCCTCTAGAGTCCAAATTCCTTCTGGAGCCGGCTGTACAGTATGATAAGGGGAGCGCTCTGAAATAATCCAAAATTTACAACAACAGCGGTCTAGAAGTCAGCCAGTGTCCCTAAACAGTTCTGTGACAGTCTGCTGTACCTCTTTTAAATGAGCAATTTGTTGTAATTATGAAAGACACAAAGTTTGATTGTATTATTTTTATAATACAACATATTATTTTTTACAGAGGCAAGCTAAAATGATGAAGTAAGCTCTAGGAAACTACAGTAATAGTAACAGACAGCTTTTATCTTTCTGCTTTCTGCTTGGCTCTGAGCGCATGTCCCCTGCAGCCCTCCGCCATCAACAGGGCAAGCAAGGTTAATCAGTCGTCACATAAACCAACACTGACTCAGGGCCCTTTACTTTATACACACACACACACACACACTTGAGACCAGCATTTATCAGGACAAGAATAGAATACATTTCATGCGTATTTCTGTTTATCCCTGAGCAGAAAAACAAATGGCAATTTTATGCCAAAGTCTGACAAAAAGAGATTTATACATTTATACATTATACATTATTTGTGCATCTACTCTATATAACAAAAATGCAAAAGAAACAATCAATTATACTTAAAGCTTTAAATTATTATACAGTAGATTCAAACTAATTATTTCTGTATCTATTTCAGCATTTGTAAACGCAAGTGCTATATATTCTTAGAAATACTTATTTCTGAATTATTATTGAAATAACCTGTTTGATTTAAGGCTGTAATTGTGTACAAAGTTCAATTTGTTTCATGGTTTTAATACTAAAATTCTATATAGATTTGAGACTTCTATATGTAATTTCCAAAAAGTTTAATTTCTCTCTGACCTTTAACTAAAATAATTTACAACATGGTACGTTTCTGTTACGTACACAGAGTAGTGAAAACACTACAATATAAATAAAACAAGCTATTAATAGTGCACAGAGACTATGATGAGTTACTGAAAACAGTTGTTCATTATTGCAGATGGTCAGATTAGTTTTCTGTTTTTGTTGAGCCAGTTTCCAGTCTTACACACTGTTTTAAGTGTAACAGTTGTTGTCCAGCGCTGCACCACAGACAACCTCTGGTAACATGTGTCTGGCAGAAGTGGCCATACAGAGATGCTGTAGATGATTCTGTTGCTGTGTAATAAAGAGAGAGAGGCCCTCATCGTACTGTCATGACCTTATTGAGTGGAGAGACATGTTTAGTTACCTGCTGGCTGCCAAGCTCCAGAAAGGACAAGAGCAGTGTAAAAGCACCATACAAGTGATCTACAGCTATAATCTTAGTCTTATAAGGTCAGTCTTCTGAGGGAATAAAACTGCTCTTAAACTGTCAGTGAATCATTGAATAAAAAAATGTATAATTTGAATAACGTTCTTATAATCCAGCAATAATATTAATACAAAGTCTAAAACCTGGATGGTTTTAGTGCACTCAAATTCCTACAGCACTCGTTCTAATGTTTTTCCACTTAATGGAAACGTTAGGAAAATAGAAACGTTCATTGTATCGAAGGTCCGTAATTAGCTGACTGTGTTGACCCAAACATGTCATGACAGGGAAACCGAATCGTGAGAGCTACAGTTTGGCCTTCTGAACAGGAGTTGAACAGCGTGGACTGTTTGTTTAGATGTAACATGCCAGTGGACCTCTGGTTGTAATCATCCGCTCTATCATGATGGTCCAACATACATAATATCCTCACAAATGAAATGCCTTACACATCAGAAGAATCGCTAATGCACTTCACTGGACAGAAGCCATTCTCAGACATCCCTGAGTTTCCTGTAAACAACTCTTAAGCAGTTAAAATGGTGCCGAGGCTTAAACGCTTTGTGACTGTCTGCCATCTTTTAAAGTCTCTGAAGTGCCTGCTTTTGAATTAGCTTATGGTGTGCATTTGAATACGTTAATGCTTCAATCTTTTCCAGTACAGATGCTGTAAAGCTTCGAGGGCTGAAATGGAATTGCTTTGCAGCTCTTTAAACTCTGCAGAGACATAAAACCCTCAATCCGATACAGATGGGAAATGGGGACGCCTGCCAGACGCACCGTTTCTCTCTGCCCTTTATTTGCTGGTTGTACAGCAAGCTGAAAGTACATGCAAATACAGCAGAGTTCTTACTTTCTGGCTGTCTGTGGACATGAGTCTTGTGGATGGCGAACGGTCCCAAGCAGTGGACATACAGCAGCTGCTGTAGGATTGCATCGGGAGAAGATTTCATCGTAACGGGCTTAGGGATTTTGCTCTCACTGTTAAACCCGTCTCCTGTCACTCATTAAACGCTCGTCGTCAGGTACTGTTCGACTCTCAAAGGGCAAAGGATCAGAAAGAACGTTTGCAGAACGTTTGCTCCGCTCTGATTCGTTCTGCAGACCACGATGACACGTGTTTTCTCTCTTGAAACACATATTCATACAATCAGCATGTTTTTTTGATGTAAATCGCAGGAAATGCACCGGTTAACCAGCTATTATTATTATTGTTATTATTGTCCAATGTTTTCTCTCTGAACTGTCCATCATGGTCCATCGGTCTTCAGCCTTCATTTGAAGCACAATCTGTTTGTTTAGCACAGACATGCAGATGTGTTGTTCCTCACGCTCATGTTTTCTCACACACAGAGACCTCGCGTGGCGTGTAGTGTGATCATTCCAATGTGTCTGAACGTTCCGTCTGCCAGGAAAAAGTGAAGCATCTACACTTGTAGATACATGTTACCATGGAGAGCAGTTGTGTTAAAAAATCACTTTATTCACTACAAGAATCGACAAAATCACTTTGTTGTCACTTTCTTCCCACGTTGTCTTGGTTTCTCCTTTTGTCTAAACATCGATGCCCCTTGATTTTCTAGATCAGGGGCGGGGCCACATGATGGACCGCCCACATTGACAAATTCAACCAATCAAAACTGTGAGAAGGTGTAAAATGATGAGAGGGAGTTTACTCTGTGTGTTGGGTGCTTTAAATGTTACACACAAACCACAATACTGTTCACACTCAACAAATAATGCAGTAATTAATGGTAAAAGCAATAAAAGTGATTTATTCATGTTATCATGAACCACTTTGTTGTTTTTCTTAACTTGTAAATTGCTTCAGATTAAACGTACGCTAAATGCTTAAATGTAAACGTCAGCCCGCAGTGCATGCTGGGAACTGTAGTCCTTCAGAAGCCATACATCCCAATGGGCCTATATTTATATAAGGTGCAGTAATTGTGTTGAGTTTGCTATATGTAACTTTTGTGATGGCTGTCTGACTTTCGACCATCAGGAAACATGTTTCTGTAGTCAGAAAAACAACAATCTGCCTTCTCAGTTTTCTCCCATCAGTATATGTTTACCCCTGTGAGCAGCAGCATGCTGTGTTTGCATTAGTACAGTTTGGCTTGCCAGCGACAGCCTTTAAATATATGTGTTTATGTATAATGAGATGCTTGCACGCTTTCTTGATGAGTTACACTGACGGCTGGCATTATTCGTCTTCTCCTGATCCAGATTACAAACATTAAGGTCGACAAGATGCTGCCTGTTGCTTGTGGTTTAGTACACGGTTCTAGGCTCAACTCATTCTGGGCCCTCAAGAGCACTTAAAGTCTCCTTCAAGCCTGGAGGCCGTAGAGTCAAACTGAGAACAGAGTTTTTCCCACCCTACGGCTTTTCCATTTATAAAGCTCTGGAGACACAAAGGTCCATAAATCTCAACCTCTTCAAACCCCACACAACTCCAACTGTGTTCTCTTGCATCTCCATTCAGCCCTTCTGACCGGGAATGCCACGCTCGGATGCTTAATGACTGTTAGGAACACTGCAAGCTTTTTATTCCATAATTAATGGGAGGGACTTTCTGTTGTGCGCCATTCAGGTTGAACGAGTCCAACACAACGGAACCAGTAATATATGATTCGACACTCTTCCTCTGTAATTATCAAGCATTCAGAAAAAAATCAACTGTATAATTCACACATTCAACGACACACAACGGCAGTTCCATTCCATGCGCTTGTGTTTTCCATCAGCAGAAGTTGCACCTGGTTTTATTTGTTTTCAACACACCACAAAATTAGTCCGTCTTCTGTTTGAGGAGCATATAAACAAGGGAAGAGATTTCAGGCTAGATTACATTGTGCTGAGAAACCATGACCAATGAAAAAGACAGAAACAGACTCAGGCCTGGAAATTCCCCTCTGCCACCTTGTTTATGTGGCTTGGCCTGGTGCAATTTACACATGCTCATCTGTTTAATCACACACCCGAATCTGAGCTTTGAACTTCTGTCGAGTTATTCCTCGACTTCTGCTTTGCATCATTGTTTAGAGGACACTCCAGCAGACAATTTTAGGTTGTAAGAATGTTTCCCAATGTTTCCATTAAGTAACAAAAATCACATTTTAACATTTTTAATAATCTAGGAATGTTCAACCAGTTTTCTAATAATGTTGTTGTTTGGTTATAAGAACGTTATTTAAACAGTTTTTAATCTTTAATGTTTTTAAAACTTTCCACTACCAACTTAAGAATAATGTTTTTGATATATGTTATATAACATTAAATATGTTATTTAAAATAACTGCAAGAACGTTTTTGATAACTTTGATAACTTGTAGAGAATATTAGCCAACGTTCTGAGAACGTTCTCTGTTAGCTGGGATGTGTGTCATCTTGTTAGGAGGATAGTGTTTGTACAACCTCTGAAAGTAATAATACATCTCTCTGCATGTATGTTTCCAGCCCCTTCTGCAGTGTCTATAATGCACCAGGTCGGTCACACCGTCGACAGCATCACTCTGTCCTGGTCGCAGCCAGATCAGCCCAATGGAGTCATACTCGACTATGAGCTGCAGTGTTATGAAAAGGTATCTCAAACAAGCATGTTGATTAATGCGTCTGACACACTTTTAATGCATGCATTATTATTTTTAATTCTTGTTTTTGTAAGAACACACACACACACACACACACACACACATACATATATTGTATATAAAATAAATAAAAATCATGCTTTATTTGAATATATTACAGGTAATATAGTTCATCATTATTAATATTAAAATGAAACTATTAAAGTATATAATTAATCATAAAGTATTTTTAAATCTTTTAAATTTTATTATGAAATCATTCATGTCATTTTAAATGTCTTTAGTTTAATTCCAGTTATATTTTAACAAATGTCATTTGCCATATGCATTATATGTTTAGATTTGAATACATATATATATTTTGTTAAACCAAAGAATGATATGAAATAATGTCAGAGTTCCCTCAGAAAGTGGCTGCCGGTTTACAGTTGCTGTTTAATTGAGGATTTTGGCAGCTGTCAGATGAATAATAAACTACTGTTCTGACGGGTGTGATTACAATTGCAGTCGCTCCGCAAAAGCTTGTTGTGATTCAATCCGGATACCAGTGGTCAGAATAACAGAGACTTCACTGTAAAAAATTCAGTAACAGATTCTTCTCTGTCAGCACAAACCTCAGAAGACACGCGAACTCGCGCTTGATAAAACACACACACACACACACACACACACACACACAGATAGTTGTTGACTTTGTTGCATGCAATCAGCTTTCATTAAATCGCTTTTTGTAGCTGGTTAACACAGAATAATCGCACTCGTACACTCAGGGTCACATTCACCATGAATTGCTTGACAGATACTTTCTGCCTTTTGTCTTTTTACGTTTGTGACGCACACACATCTTGCACAGGCTGACGGTCCTCAGGGTTCAGCTCTTCCTCTAACTCTGTATAATTCCTTTCTCAGGCAGTACTGAGAAGAGACCGTCAAAACCGCCTCACACTGCAGCAAAGCTCACATCAAAGAGCTCAGAAACAGAGCTGACAGAAAAAAGCGCCACGCTCGTACTATCACACACACGCGCGCCCGGACCTACATTCTCTCTTTCTTCTTGGCTTACACAAACTCTCACACGACGTCCACAGCTTCCCAGCTAACAGAGAACGTTCTCCTACAGTTCTCTCAAAGTTATCAAAAGTACTTGCAGTAATGTTAGTCAAACTTTTTAATGTTATCAAATATCAAAAACGTTATTCTTCAGTTCTTGAAACATTTTAAACACATTACGGAATTACAAAATGCTTGAATAACTTTCTTATAAACAAGCAATAACATTAATGCACTGTTCCTAGAACGTTAAAAAAATTAACATTTTTGTTACTTAATTGAAATATTAAGGAAATGTTGAAACACAGTGGAATCGTCAGCTGGGTTCTCGGGCAGACTAATGAATCATGCCTGGCCTGTGTTGCCCACCATTCCTCAGCCTGAAATCGTCTGGATGAAATACTGTGACCACAGTGCTAATGGTGTTGTAGAATTAATGTCTTTTTAAGGACAGATGGAGTTTTTTTTCCCTTTCTTGTAACTTCCCTGTCTTTCCTGCCTCTCGCGTCAGGATCAGACGGAACATAACTCTTCTGTAGTGAAGAGTAAAACCAACACCGCGGTCATCCGTGGCCTCAAACCCGGAGCCATCTACGTGTTCCAGGTTCGAGCCCGTACAGTGGCGGGGTTTGGACGCTACAGTGGCAAGATGTACTTCCAGACCATGACTGAAGGTGAACACAGTAACAAAACAATGAGTCATTTCCTCCTAATACCTCTTCAGGTTTGTTCTTCATGGGTATAAAATTCAGCCAGACACGCTCACAAACTAAAATAAAAACCCATAAAATCATTATTTTGAGTTTGGTGGGGTTTAATCTGTTAGCTTTGAATCCATTTATACTGTGCCGTATGCTATACAATTACGCATCAAATACAAAAAAATGTTACATTTATAGTCCGCCTCTTCCAAGAAAAGGGCTGAAAATATTGATGACTCATCCTGCACTACATAGATTTTCGTCGAATCAAAAGCTGTCAAAAACGAGAATGCCCCACCCCCTACCGTATGTCTTTGAAAAGCAAGTAGGAAACGATGGCTCGTGGCTGTGATGTAATAAAAGCCTATTGGCTGATCATTTTTACAATAGAAATGATGCCCTGATATTCCCTGCCCAAGTACGTTAACCAGGAACAGAAAAGCTTGTGCATGACTCATGACTGCTCATCTATTAAGCAGCTTATTATGATCACAGTCTAAAGTCAGAGTTAGTCTGATCTGTTCTCTTCAGCAGTAGTACAGTAAGAGAAAGCTCAGCCAGGTGATGTTAACATGTTAGTGTCATGCCAGCGAACTGTATTCACCTGATTTGTCTTGACCGAGAGATTTAAAACTGATTAAACAGAACGTTAGTCAGAGTTTTCTGTATTTGTTTTTTTTTTGTTAACATACTTCATCAGCTTATGGACGCTCGGAGCAAATGTTTAAATGTAAAATTTCGATCTGGTACCGTTGGCAGCGTACCCAGCCTCTGTAGGGTTGCAGGAAAGCGCCCAGGGGTTATGTCTGTGCTTTGAACGAATAGTCTTTAATTATAAAAGCCAAGGAGAGAGAGGAACCAGTAGGTAGAATGAAATTAAAAGAAGTGAAAAATCCCCAGGCCTTCTTTACGACCCAGCACACCTCCTCCATCTCCTGCCCATATGCTGCCAGAGCACCGCGGTCCAGCTGTACGGCCCCATCCGCCCTGAAGGTATCTCACAGACAGCTTCCTGTCGGTCTCACACCTGTGTGAGCTCCACACAGCCCTCCCCTAACAGAGTCTGAGCTTCAGGTTACACAGATATTGACAGTCTGCTGGGCTTCAAAAATGCAGGATGTTTAGAGTGTGGGTTAAGATATATTGTTTATAACTAGCTATGTATAAAAACAATAGAAGTCTATGGAATGTCCCCATTTAGATGGATAATAAGTAAACGTACGTGCGTGTGCGTGTGTGTGTGTGTATAGAGGAGTACAACACTAGCATTCAAGAGAAACTGCCCCTCATCATCGGCTCAGCGGCTGCTGGTTTGGTCTTCCTCATTGCGTTGGTGGTCATCATCATCGTCTGTAACCGGTGAGTTCTGAAATCCTCGCGCTCATAATAAACCATTAGCATCGCTAATTTCCCCTTAATTATAGCACGTCAAAGACTAATGTAACTGCTTCAGTCCGCTTTGCTTCATCAGTGGACACTTAGAGAGCATCAGTGCTTGTTAAAAATGTGCTCAGTAACAGAGATAACTGTGTTGAGGTGAAAACTGTAGAGATGTTTGCCTTTGTTTGAGCAGGCGTGGGTTCGAGAGAGCCGATTCAGAATACACAGACAAGCTGCAACATTACACCAGCGGCCACAGTGAGTGTTTAAGCCTGCAGTGCTGTGCACACACACACACACACACACACACACACACATTTTTGTTGGACACTCCCTCTCCTCCAGATCACAATGTTTGTCTGTGAAATATTAATCCCTCAGCTTCC